>JAINUV010000483.1:0-17500 GCA_020205505.1 Panax japonicus | reverse complement strand
TAATAATTTATTAATAATAATAATAATAAAATATTGATTATAATAATAATAATATTAATAAAAATAATAATAATAATAATAAAAATAATAAAATATTAATAAAAATAATAAAATAATAGTAAAAATAATAAAATAATAATAAAAATAATAATTATATTAATTTTCGGTAAAAACCGGTACCGAACCGGTACCGAACCGGTACCGCCGGTTCGGTACACCGGTCCAACCGGTACCGGTATCGGTATCTAATTTAGACTGAATTCGGTAACCGGTTCGGTCCGGTTCGGACCGGTTCGGTCCGGTTAATTACCGGTGCCCACCCCTAGGTCCAGCCCAAAAGTTAGTAGGGAACCCGCCCTTTTGGCCTTTTCCATCTACTCTCTTTTTTTTAATCCTTTTTTTCCCCTTTAGTTTTGAGATTTATTTAATATACGATTTCAATATAATATTTTTCGATAATATATATATATATATATATATATATATACATATATATGGGTCTCCATCCACAATAACAGGTTGTTGGGGAGCAACCCATTTTGGTCAGCCGGTAGAGCTTGTACCGGCCTTAGATAATTTTTTTTTATAAGCCGGTACAAGCCCTACCGGCTGGCCAAAATGAGTTGCTCCCTAACAACCGGTTGCTGTGAATGGAGACCCTATATATATATATAAGGTCATACTGTAGTTGAATCGGACAAAATAGTAAAGTAAAAGACTCACCTGAATATATTAAGTTTGGTAATAACCTGGACATGTCTCAACAACGAATCTTAAGAGTTAAACTTTACAAATAACGTGATTGCATTCAAGTTTAGGAAGCAGTAAATTTTGTAATTTGTAGACTTGTAGTTCTTAGGTTAGGTATGTTAAAATATTTAAAATTTATTTTACTAATATCGTATAAATTTTAAATATTCGAATTTGTAAATTAATTTTAAAACGTCAAAATCATTTAAAAAAAATTATGTTAGTGTGTTCATACTTCGCAGACATCTAATATTTACAGTGAGAAATTATTACCCATTTGCTCAGAAGTTTTATATATTACATATGATTTAAATCTTTTGTGTATAACATTTATTTGTAAACATAAATTATAATATATATATATATATATATATATATATATATATATATAAGAGAATGATCATAGCATGTATTTACTATGGATGAAAAATGGGCAAATAGCATCATAACCATACATTACATAAATCAAGGACTTGGATTTAAAAGGGAAAAACGTCATCCGCTAATGAATTAAAAAAAAAATTCCAAATTTCCGGTGAGAAGACAGACAGCTGGAAGTATACAATAAGCAAGTAGCGGGATAGAGGTGAGAGGATAGACAATGGTATTTATGTATGCCAGTCTCTCCAAGAGCTTCAGTTTACCATTGTAGCCATACCATATGGGGCAACACCTGCTCAGTAGAATTTTAATGGAACCCAATGCCCACCTAAGAACCTGGTTCAGACGATCTGAAAGATTGATGGGAGCAGAACCCTTGAATTCTGGGCGATGAGGCATGCAATAGATCGAAATCCATCCGCGTTCATGCATCTTAAACCCAGTTAAAATATCTTCTGTCACAGAACCATATATCCATCCAATCTGTATTTAAGAAAATACATATATAGCTATATCATTTTGTATTCCAAAATGCAGGCCAAAACTAAAAAGAATAAGAAGTTTTACATAGATTGGTTACTTTCATAATTAGATTTACCTCTTTGCCCCATTCAGTCTTGTCCGGTCTCGTATCCACAGCTAATAACATGGATTGCATCTTTCAACAGAGTTGTAGGATTGGTTGAGGGAGGAAAGCCCCCTTGTTCCATAAAGGTAGCAGCAATTAAAACTGGAGATTGCCCGAATCGCTTTTCTAAGTTCTTTTGAGACATGAGAAGTGACTTCTCATCATCATAACCTGTACCGAGAATTGGGGGTAATTAGGTCTGAAAATTCTCATTTATGCGTCCGCTAGTTGAACTAGCGGATGACGTTTTCCCTTTTTAAATCTCAGCCTTTAATTTATGTAATGTATGATTATGATGTTATTTGTCTATTTTTCATCCATAGCAAATACATGCTATGAATCATTCCCCATATATATATATATATATATATATATAAACTAAATGATCATTTAATGAATGATAAATGATGTGTTTTTATTAATAAATCAATGTCCAACATAAATAAATAGATAAATAGGATTTTTATAGCAAAAAATCCAAGCGAATGATAGTTACCACAAGTCCTTGTAATTAATATGTGAAAATGTAACACATCAGTCTCACATCGAAAGATATAAAAAAATTTATTTGTATATAAGAAATTAAGTAACTATCAATAATATATTCAATCATGATCTTTTGATTGAGTCTTGGCGAACTTAAATGACCTAAAAAGATATTATTGAGTCAAAATTTTAATTGAATGGATTGGAGTAGATAAAGATATGTGGACAATGGTCAGGAAATTTGGCTTTTATAAAAAGGTTTAGAATATTTTGTGTACATGATCATTGATCAGTTTAAGTTTGTGCAGTTTGGTTTTCTTTTAATTGGAGTATTGGACACATAATAATGTTTTAGTCGAAGAAGATTTTATGCAAGTTGTAACATATTCTGATAAACTATGGCATGATTGAGATAGGTTACTGACAATATAATAGGAGGGGGAAAATTAGAAAAAGATGAAAAGTACTAAATAAAAGAGCATAAGATTTAAGCTGCCAAAAAGTTTAGGCAGACAGAAAAATAGGGCACGAGTGTATTTAAATTTCATTTATTTATATTTTGACCATCAATGAAGTAAAAATATAAATAGATAAAAGTTAAATACACCTCGTGTCTAATATTTATGTCTCATATTCTTGTGCCCTGAGTGGCTGCATTTAATTATTAAAATTAGGTAAAATTTGAAATCATATTTTCAAAGAAAAAAACAGGCTCAAACCATCTTTTTTAAAACTCCAAATCCAAATTAAAAGAAATCACAGTACTCCCCTCTTACTCTGCTGCATCAAAAGAAATCTCGCGTTTTCTTCCTGCTACGTCTTCTCTCCTTCTATTCTTTGTTCCATCTCCTACGTTGTTGTGGTTTGCATATTTGTGTATATCTTATATTTTTCCTCAGATTACATCATCAAAGTTATTGAGATGATGAAATTTCTAGTCTCCAATCAAATATACATGATTGCTCGAATTTACTTTTACTAGCACCTCTTAGTGCCAACACTACAAAATATCTAATCTACATATGCATAATGATATTGATGCAACTATTGTTTAATTTTTTTAGGAAAATAATATATATTTATACATATATATACCTACACAGAGTTTCAGGTGCGGGTGGTCTGTATGCGGACCACCTATAGTGACAATTTTGAATTGTCGTTATAGGTCACAAATTTGTCGTCATAGTTATATATGAAGGGCTACGGCAACAGTACTTACCGTCACCATAACCGTTCATATAACTTTTTGACTTATAACTGTCCGGACCGTCGCTATACTCTCTCTATATACATATATATATATATATATATATATATATATATGCTTGCTTGTTTATTTTTACCTATTGTAGAAATTATGTAGGAGTTTGACTCTTTTATAAGTCAAAAATATGGTTTCGATAGAAGTAAATCGTAATTGAAATCTTATTTAAAAGTGATGCAAATTCCCAGGCGAAAACTGCTCCTTGAATCGTGGAAGATGGAGACTAATTCAGCTGTTACAATTCTTATTTATTTCAAATTTTTGTTGCTAAGTTGTTAATTATTTCCTAGTTTATTTCCTAAATTATAGCATCATTTGTAATTCTTTAAAAGTGGTAGTGATGGACAAAAAAAGGCAATTGCCAATTGTTGCATTGGGGAAAAACTATACGAATGAGGCCTGATGTAATGTGGTTCCTATGATCGTTTGTCATTTGTTATTGGGTCAACCTTGGCTCTATGACAGGAAGGTTGTTGTATGATGGGTATGTCAATTCTTACTTCTTTAAATTTAATGGCAAGACATTTGTTCTAGACTCTTTGCAGATTTCTGAATTTGAAGCACAACCAAAACAAAAAAAAAACAAAAAAAAGTTGTCACACTACAAGAAAAAATCTTAATTCCGACGGAATTAGGTTCGACGAACTTTATTCAGTTGGAAATAGGTTATTTTCGACGCAACATTCTGTCGACCATAATTTTGTCAGAAGTAAGTTATTTCCAAGGAAAATCCGTCGAAAGTATAAGGCCTTAACTGGCGCCAAGTTTCCCGCCAACGCGAAGCTTAAGTTCGATGAAACTGTGGTTATTTTCGAGGGAAGATCCATCGAGGATAACATAAGTCCGATGGAAGTATATCTGACGAAAATTCTATCAGAAATAAGTTATAAAACCTAATTAGTTGCGTCTTCTTCAGTGCCTCGTCTTATTTCATTTCTATCTTACTCTCTCCTCATTCCCTTACTCTCTCACTCTCTCTGCACCTACTCCCTCTCTCTGCACCTCACTCTCATCTCTCCCATTGTCCCACTCTCCCACTCCCACTGTCAGCCTTAGCTCGCCAGACACCACCAACGCCGTAGCCGCCGTGGAACCTCCCAACCTCTGCATTGTAGTCCACCTGCTTCTTCTCTTTAGTTAGATTGCAAACTAAGTCCTAAGGATTGTTTAATTTCTGTCCAATATTATATATTTAGGGTTAATTTTTTTCCTAAAAAATTTATTTAATTTTTGTCCAATATTGTGCTTATTGCTGAAATATGTATTTGAAATGACTCCTACTATATCTATTGTTGGTAAATTGCTATAATTGGACCTTAATTTCGTGTGCTTGATGAAATTGGGACTGCTGTCGAATTGCTACTGAAATAGGCATATATATGTATTGCAAATGTTGTGGTTGAAAATTGGGATTATTTCTATCCACTATTTTGTACAATTACAGCTTCTTTATTTTGTGCAAATGTTGTTGCAATTGCAGCTTCTGTTATTTTAGTTTAATTGTAGCTTTTCTTTATACAATTGCAGCTTATTATAGTGTATGTTTACAGTGTATGTTCATAATTTGTATGTTGGTTAGGACATTGATATTTGATATTTTTGACGAAACTACTGTTAGAATTCTTCAATTGTAAATTTTGTGCATGTAACTATTTTAAATATATTACTGAATTTTTCAATACTAAAATGAACTAAGTACTATTTACTTAGTTTTTTACTACTAAATAAAATAATATAAATTTAAATAATATAATATAAGATAATATAATATAAAAAAATAAAATGAAATAACATAAGATAAGATAAGATAATTAAGATAAAATGAAATGAAATGAAATAAAATAAAATAATTAAATTAAAATAAAATAAATTACTAAAGAATTATAACTTAAATTATATCTAATAAATAAATAAAATACATTAAATTAAATTAAATAATATTATATAATATGAGTAAAAATAAGATAAAATAAATAAAATACAAAATAATAATAAATTATAATAATTTAAATTTAATAATATAAATAAATAAATAAATAAATAAATTTAATAAATAAATTAAATTTAATAAAAAAATATTTAAAAATATATAATATAATACAAATAAAATACAATCCAATAAAACATATTAAAAAATAAAAATAAATAAATTTAATTTAAATAATTTAAAATAAATTAAATTTAAAGAATTTAATTTAATTTAATAAAAAATTAAAAATTATATAATATAAAATAAAATAATAAATTAAGTTAAATTAAATACAATAAAATAAAATAATAAATACAATTAAATTTTATAAAATAAAATAAAATAATGTAATAAATAATCAATACAATAAAATATAATAATAAATATAATTAAATTTTATAAAATAAAATAATTTAATAGTTATCTCCATATATATTCCAAATAACAGTTCTCATAAACTTAGTAGCACTTACTTTGTTTTCATTGACAAAATAAACTAAGTAGCATTTGCATAGTTTGTCGCAATATTTAATAAACTCAATAAGTATTATATATATATATATATGTGAGTGTGTGTGTGCGCGCGCTATAATATGAAACTTAGAAACCCGTTTAACAAGTAGGAGTGAATGTCGAACAATAGTCTCTATATATTCTAAATAACAATTCTCATAAACAAAGTAGCACTCACTTAGTTTATCATTGGCAAAATAAACTAAGTAACATTTGCTTAGTTTACAACAATTTTCAATAAACTCAATAATACTCTCCCTTTAATCTTAAATACACTCAATAATATATGTACTATACTTTGAAACTTAAAAACTCGTTTGACATTCACTTAGGTGGGTGATTACTTCAACGTCGTGTGGCAGATCTCCTAGAATTCGAGAATTGTGTTACGGTAGCATGGATTCCAAGAGCCTTCTTGAGTCCTTCGAGTTGAGAGGATGTCCAAACCCTTTTTAGTGCTTTTAGGTGGAATATTCAAGCCTTAAGTCACCAAAAGAGTCATTTGATCTTCCAAGAATTCAAGTCCTGAGTCTGAAGAGAGGTCAATTTCTCAATGGAATGAAAGGGGTATTTATAGTGTTTTCTGAAAAGTGGTCATGTCCTAGGCACATACTTTCAGGAAAATTTCAGAAATACCCTTTAATCATTAGAGTAATGCCCATATTGTCCTGTCCTTCTAGCCACTAATCCAATCCCTCAATCAATTCCCAAAACAAGCCGCCTCCACGAGTCTTCTGCCTCGGGACACGTGGAGGCTTCTCTCGGGTCTAGCACATTTATTTTTGACTTTTCCGTCTTCATTCAATTAGGTCATGTGAACCCTAATTTTGCACTTGAGCCTACAAATAGAAAGCTTAAATAACCCATCGTGGATTTTTTAAATAATAATAAAAAAATAATTTTAGTTTAAATTTTTTTAATTTTCAAATTTGAATTCTCTATTTTTTAAATAACAAATAATTAAATTAATAACAAAGTATATTAATTAATAAAAAATATATTAATATATAATTTTTACAAATATATTTATATAAAATTAATAAATACATATTATTATTTTTAATTTTTAAATATTTGAAGTTAACTTTAAAGATACAAAATTATTTAATATAATTCATCATCTTCTCCACTACAAATCCAAATATAATTCAACATAATAATCAAAAGCCAGAAGTAACTCAAATATATATCAAAAATCAAATCAACCCAGATCCAAAATTTAAAATAGTAATCAAAAATCTGAAACTACTTCATCATCATCTTCTTCTTCTTCTTCACCACAACCCAGATCTAAAATTTAAAATAATTCAAAATCAAATCAACCCAGATCCGTAGTTGGAATTGTGACGCCCCCAAATTCAGACACTTATATCTCGAATTTGATTCATCACGTGTTGACTCATGTGTTCTATTAGTTTGCCTTCAGAACTTTTCTTAACAGAGTTTTTTTTACCTTATTTTATATTTATTTATTTTTTTGATTAGTTACACTAACTGCCTAATAGCTGTGTCATGTGTTAATCCAGGGACGTCAACATATCTTTACATTTATGCAGATGATCTAATAGATGTCTTGAAGCTTGTGATTATGGAAGTATCTTTGTGAGTCTGAAAGTAATTACGCAACCAAGTAGCTTGAGTCTGGAAGTATCTTTGTGATGCAGATGAGAGCAGCTGGGGGACCTATTGTCAAGCAAGTGCATTTGATTATGTGGGCCGGACCAGATGAGGGCTAGTGGTGATATGGAGAAAACCATTTCTTTTTGGAGCTCTCTGTAATTGGTTTGAGATAGCTATTGTTGGAATGTTGATGATTTGTCAGCAAGTCTCTGTAACATCCGACTTCTTTTTGTGCACTTGTGTAATTGGTTTGAGATAGCTATTGTACACTTCTTTTTGAATGCTTTAACATCCGACTTTTTTGATATGGTTAATAGTCTGCTATAATAACATACATTATCAGGAAGCCAGCCAGCCCATGATTGCTTCTGTTTTGTTTTTTTTCCCGTCATTCTCAAGTCTCAACTAAGCCTCAACAAATGTTTCAGTAAATAATTAGCAACCTATTACACTTGTGTAATTTGTAAGATATATATGCAATATGCCAAATATGTTTTTCATAGTGCTCAGCAGATACTATGAAATCCTTCCCCAACTTTACATATACATTGACGAGTTTCTGAAATTACTAATAATTAGTTCGAACATCAATCTAATTAATTGGATATCAAAGTTTCAGTAAATAATTACCACGACCTAGCGCATATCAAAGTTTTTTCAGATGTCAAGATAACAAACATAGTATGTCAAAGGTTTGAGAACTGAGCCAACTGAGTAATTGCCACAAGATGCACAAGCTTGCAAGAAGATGAATCCTCCAATAAATCAAGTACAAGTTACATTATCAAAAGAGGTGCAACCAGACAAACACCTATAGTAAGAGCTAAAACAACAATTTTATTACAAACTTTGGGGATAACTGCTGTTATAATGAGCACAGTTACAATTATGACAAATCGCACAGTTAGTTGCAATTGACGCATTTCTATTTTCACCATCGCTAATTCGTTGGAGTCGTTAGTATTTGTTGGATCAATAAGAAACTTTTTGTATTCCTCGTCTGTGTATTTGATCACATCAATAGACTGCATCAAATAAAATAAGCATATTCAAGTTCATGATACACGAAGGGAAAGTAACATCACATAGAGTAGAGGAACCAAAAGGTAATTGATGAGTAAGGTTAAAAGAAGATCGTTATCTTTCCTTGGAGACAAATTTATAGTTTATGTAACATACAAAGTAATGAAAACATCCTACGATTTACCTTATTATACTTGGCAAAGGAATAGTCACCTGTTGGAGGAACACCATTTACAACTCTGACCTGCAAATTAGGAGAGCAAAAACAAATTTCTTGAGCCATGCTCAATTAACAATTCCTGGACATATGTTTGAAAAGGTACAGAAGCACACCCAGTGGTAAAGTTGTAAATTGTCTTTTCCTGCAGAATTTGTAAAAGGAAGCCACTGCCACTGCCACGTAATCTGTAGTAGAACGCACAAGTTTTTTATGTTATGAGTATGGATTTCAATATAGAGAAGTACAAAAAGAAACAAGAACATTATTCACTTACAGTAACATATAAATACTAGGACAACCGAGGAAAGATAACTTATTGATAACCACTAATGCAAGTATGTAGTATCAAATTTTCACAAGAAGTCCTATAGAATACAAGTGGGAACAAATCCGTGTAAAGCCAACAACTTGTAGAACATTTAATATAATTTCTTTGAGAGGTATGAAAGAGAAAGAAGACGTGTTCTTAGTGTTTCAGGAACATAAAATATTCATTATACTCAGGATTGTATTCTTATCATTATTATTTTCATCTAATAATCTTTTATTTTCTCTTTTAAACAAACTGAAAGCTCCACACCAAATGGTATCATGGTAAAATAAGAGTACACAACTGCTACAAACCAATACAATGATATCACTTCAAGTGGGATCTCTCAATTTAAATTTCTAAAAGAATGCAGCATGATTCAACTTGTGAGGGCGGTAACATATAAATACCAGGACAACCGAGGAAAGATAACCTATTGATAACCACTAATGCAAAAATTTGTGAATCATTTTACTGTTAGTTGGAATAGATTGAGCTAAGAATGTGAGTTCAGAAACAGCAATTAAAGGAACATGAACATTCCTGTGAATAAAGGAAGGAACAAAGTAGAGGCACATAATTACGCAACTTAAACAGAAATGGGGGGAAGAAATCAAACCCACATAAATTTTAAGCCTAAAATTGCTAATTACAGACTAATAGCAGCACCACCATACATCAAAATACAAGCTTGCACATAATCATTTATTATATGCACAAATGTATGTGTGAATGAGTGCGGTGAAAGAAAGTAAACAAAATACTACCTTTTGGGAGAAATTGAAAAGCCCTAGATCTCACGGAGGATCGGGGAAAGCTACTATTCCGACTCGCCTTCAGACTCGCTTTGAGAGAGGGGGAATTTGGGGAGAGAATCAGCAGAATTTGGGGAGAGAGAGGGAATTTGCTTGAAAAAAATTTGTTTCCCCCTTCTTTTTGTGACCTGCGAGTTTTGTTTCTTCCTTTTTTATGACCTGCGTGTTTTTTTTTCTTTTGGTCCGTTGCTAGTCCGTCCTTAAAGTCCGTCTAAGATCCTACCTCTCTCTCTCTCTCTCTCTATATATATATATATATATATATATATATGTTCTCATCCATAATAATCGATTACTATACACACTATTCCAGCAACAAATTTGTCAACTGTAGATCAATTAAATGGAAGACTGATATGGAAAAAAAATATTTTTAAAAGGTTATGTCTAAATGCATTTATAATAAATCTTAATATGAATAAAAAAAATTCAAAAAAGTAGAGACTTCCAACTATGTTATGGAGGAGTAATATTTTTATTTTTCTTTTGGGGTTGGCCTTGCCGAGGGAGCCTATAGCGGCAGGGGTATTAAATATTGAGGGGGGTGCAATTATATAAATGTCCGGCTGATTTGGATTTAATAAACCATCGCTACAGGCTGTAGCGGCAGGGGGTTCAATTTTTTTAATCTGCATTGTATCAACAGTTACAAACTTGATTGCTGAACAGTTCCCAAAGCAACCGGTTGCCACACACACACACACACATATATATATATATATGTATATATATGGGTCTCCATCCGTGACAACCGGTTGTCACGGACAGTACTATTCCGACAATAATTTCTCAGCCATATTAGTAATTGCCTTTTCAATACTAATATTAATTTTTTTTTATTACTAATACTAATATTAATTTCCTTTTTAGTAATAATATTAGTAATTGACTTTTTATTACTATTACTAATATTAATTGCCTTTTTATTACTAATACTAATATTAATTGCCTTTTTATTACTAATACTAATATTAATTGCCTTTTAAGTAATATTAGTAATTGCTTTTTCGTATTAATATTAGTAATTGCCTTTTTACTATTAATATTAATTGCCTTTTTATTACTATTATTAATATTAATTGCCTATTTTATTCCTATTACTAATATTAATTGCCTTCTTATTAGTAATACTAATATTAATTGACTTTAATTTTATTACTAATACTAATGTTAATTACTTTTTTAATTCTCATTTAATTAATATTAGTATTAGTAATAAAAAGGCAAGTAATAACAATATTATCAACCGCTACTACAAGATGTAGCGGCTTATTTTTTTTTAAATGCCTTTAGTGTTGTCATTAGTGCTGTCTTTAGTAATAAAAAAGCAAGTAATAACACTATTACCAACCGCTACAAGATGTAGCGACTTGTTTTTTTTAAATCTTTTTTAAATGACTTCCGTTGTAAAAAATTTGAAAGATAGAAATATAATATTGTAATATTAATTGTCTTTTTAATTTTCATTTAATTAATATTAGTATTAGTAATAAAAAGACAAGTAATAACACTATTACCAACAAAGTGGGACTACGAATGTCACAAAAATAAATTATGACCAAGCCATACAAGCTGTAGCGGTTGGTGTATAAAAAAAATAAATTCTATTTTTATCATTTTATTACTCAAAAATGGGCTCACGTTATAAAAAAATATTAAGACCAAGCCGCTACAAGCTGTAGCGGTTGGTAATAAAAAAATAATTTTATTTTATATCTTTTTATCTGACAATATGGGTCCACATTAGCAAGTTAATTTGAATTTTATTAAAATAAAAACCGCTAGAGTATGTTATTTGGGTCGCTACATATTGTGGCGGTTGTCAATATTTTTTTTTTCATCTCAGCTTTCCATTTAATTGATTTACGGCTGACAAATTGGTTGCTGAAATAATGTCGATAGTAACCGATTGCTATGGATGAGAGCTATATATATATATATGTGTATGTGTGTGTGTGTGTGTGTGTGACGCCCCCAAAATAGGTATACATCACCTATTCTGAGTCGCCAAATACATGGTACAAAATACAAATACAATCTTAAATATACAACATGAACTGTGAGTTTTAATACAAATATTGTCTTCTAGACAGTATTCAAATTCAAATTAAGTCCTCAATACATTTATTATCACACTATTTCATAGAATAGTGAGGACTACTAATGCTATCATCTGGATCGTCACTCTGTTCCCCGACTAGTCCCTGCTACGTTCTCATTTTCTAAAGAGAACAGTGAAAGTAAAATGGTGAGCTCAACTAGCCCAGTAAGAAATATTATGATTAAGATAATGCAGAATAAATTACCATTAGTCTTTAACAGTGTTAAACTGATAAAATACAATAGACATCAAGTTTAACTGCAGCGGAACATTTAATCCATTAAAAGAGTCAAGTAGAGAATAAAATCTACTATCTTTTATGATTTAAAAAGGTTTTTCATCACTTTTATCGCTGAGACTCAGCTTAATAAATAATCCACATCATCCCTGCACTACGACCAAGGATATTCTTTAGTATCACGACCATAATTTATCCATGCACTACGGGCCAAGGATATTCGTGTATTCATCAATGGTCATGATCATGCCAACAACTGTTCATCAAAGCAATACGGGCCAATGAGGACTTTTACCACATCATTTGTAACATTACAGTCATGATTATACCGAATAATCCCTGGTCATAATCATACCAAGTCCATCTATACACTACAGGTCACATATAACTTTCAACATAATATAAACATGAGGATGATGATAATGATATAAGAATTCAATAAAACAAGTTCAAGTATTAATTTATCCAGGAACCAATAATGTCCAAATTGTTGTGGGGTAAAACTCAAGAATGCTCAGAAGAATATTTCCATGAAAATATACTAGATGAAGCACAAAAATCAAGGATATTCCACTAATTTTATGGAGTATAAAAGTCAAAACTTTAATCAACCGAGTATAATAAAGAATGGAATAACAAAAGAAATCACCAGGCATGCGATATACCGCACAGACAGGTTATTCTAACAGAATAATAAATAACGGAACCAGGTCATGCGTAAACGCACAGACAGGATATTCCAACAGAATAATAAATAACGAAACCAGGTCATGCGAAATTCGCACTGACAGGATGTTCTAACAAAATACTAAATAACGAAATCAGGTCATACGTAAATGCACAGACAGGATATTCCAAGAGAATAATAAATAACGGATCCAGGTCAGGCAAAATTCGCACCGACAGGATGTTACAACAGAATAATAAAGAATAGAATAACAGAAGAATTTCACCATGTATGCGGTACTTCGCATAGACAGGTTATTCCAACATAATAATAAAGAATGAAATAACAGAAGAATTTCACCATGTATGCGGTATTTCGTATAGACAGGTTATTCCAACATAATAATAAAGAATGGAATAACAGAAGAATTTCACCATGTATGTGGTACTTCGCATAGACATGTTATTCCAACATAATAATAAAGAATGAAATAACAGAAAAATTTCACCATGTATGCGGTACTTCGCATATAGGTTATTCCAACATAATAATAAATAATGGAATAACAGAAGAATTTCACCAAGTATAGGGTAGTCCGCGTATACAGGTTATTCCAACAGAATAATAAAGAATGGAATAACAAAAGTTCTCTTCATGAATACGAAAGAAATAATACCCCTTACCTTAGAAGAAACTGGATCGTGATCTTCGTCATATATTTTGGTGGAGTAATATGAAGAGAGAGATAACGCTATTTAT
This sequence comes from Panax japonicus, assembly GCA_020205505.1. Taxonomy (NCBI): domain Eukaryota; kingdom Viridiplantae; phylum Streptophyta; class Magnoliopsida; order Apiales; family Araliaceae; genus Panax; species Panax japonicus. The sequence goes on along the minus strand of JAINUV010000483.1, from coordinate 3,753 downwards.
TTCAAGGTGTCTAACTTGTCAACGAGTCAAGGCGGAGCATCAAGTGTCAAAAGGTCCATTGCAACCACTTGAGATTCCAGAATGGAAGTGGGAGCACATTACCATGGATTTCGTTACTGGTCTTCCCAAGGTTTCTCAAGGCATAGATGCGATTTGGGTCATTGTTGATAGATTGATCAAGTCTGCTCATTTCTTACCGATACGAGAAACTTTTACACTTGAACATCTTGCTAGTATGTACATAAATGAGATTGTAAGATTGCATGGTATGCCAGTATCCATAGTTTCTGATCGTGACCCAAGATTCACTTCAAGATTTTGGGTTAATTTGCAAAAAGCTATGGGCACGAATTTACGATTTAGTTCGGCATATCATCCTCAAACGGACGGGCAGTCGGAAAGGACTATTCAAACTCTTGAAGATTTATTAAGACTCTGTGTCCTTGACTTCAAGGGAAGTTGGGACAAGTTCTTACCATTGGTGGAGTTTTCTTACAACAACAGTTACCAAGCAAGTATTGGCATGGCTCCATTTGAGGCGTTGTATGAAAGAAAGTGTCGTTCTCCAGTATGATGGGATGAGGTGGGTGAAGCAACATTGTTGGGACCAGAGTTAGTACGTATGACTACGGAAAAGATTCAAACAATCTGACAACGTATAAAAATCTCACATGATCGACAAAAGACTTATGCTGGTCTTCATCGAAGAGGCGTGGAATTCAATATTGGAGATCATGTGTTGTTACGTGTTGCCCAAAATGCCCTCAGCCCCTGACGCTACTCTTTGTAGCGGCAAACTGGTCTTATCTCTCATATATTCCATATATATAATGTTTACCAAGTTACTTGTCAATTGTCATAATGATGATTTATGTTATCGAAATTCGTGTCAAGGATATCTAAAATAAACTTCATACTAACCACTTCATAATGCAAAGGAAGCAATTTTGCCAAGTATATATACATGGCTGCATACTTTGTCGCGTAAGTCAATTTAAGCCATATTATTTATACTATACTTTTTTAAAAATAAAATTATAAAGTAGTAAATTATAAAATTATTATTAGTATTTTTAACATATATGAGAAATTTATACATTATATCAAAAAAATTATTATTAAAATTATTACATATGTTAATTATACATGGCTATATATATATATGTGTGTGTGTGTGTGTGTGTGTGTTTCTGTTAGTTTTTGATTATATGATGTTTTGATTGATGACTAATTTAAGTGTGCATGGTTCATGGTGTGTTATTATATTATTAAATATGCATGGATTATGGGTTATAATATTATAATTGATATGCATGAGTTATGGGTATTACATGAACTATTGTTGCTGATTTCTTTCCGTTGGTAGTTGGAATGTGTTTAAAATCAGTTCAAATTTGAATTGAAGTCTATTATGGAAGATTTGATTTGGAGGTTATTAAGGAAGATTTGAATTGGAGTTTATTATGGTATGTTGGTATTTATAATAACAAATATTATGGTCCTTAATTCCAGCTAGCCCAAATTGGTTGTTCTATGTCATCAGAGTATTTCGTGGATGCTAATTTAGTTAAGGAGTCTATCTTGCTTAGTGGAGCCCACATTAGTTAGTATTCTATTTTGAAAAGGAGTCTTACTGAAGCTATTGGGATTTATCCTTATTTATCTCCTTTATTCCTATTTAACACAGTTGATTGTGGGTAGAGTTTCTCTCCTTTTATTTCAGTTCTTCAAAATCAAACAGTTGGCACATAATTGCTTAATATCTTTCTGGTGATACAAAGTTGCTGAAATTATGGATGGTTGCTAACGGGACTGAGATTTCTTAGCTAACAGATTTAATAGTCGTTGCTTGTTTCGTTATATATACCTCTTCTCTTCGACTGATTAAACAACTTAGAACCGACAATCAAGTTGAGAGATTACATCAGAGCTTATCAACTGTTTTTATTCCAGTCATTTATTCTTATCAATTTTATCCTTTTGTACTGGAAATTTTATTCATTGTAAATCAAAGTATTCAAGCATAGCTTTGGCTTGAGATTTCTTGGTTTAGTTAGTCTGTTCATAGAAGACTCAAGGGTCTCAGAGGTGAGAAGAGGTGCAGTGGTGTATAAGTTGCAGAGGTGCAAAAAGGGGGCATAGGTGTCCAACATTAGTTTTGAGGCTTCTTTGTAACAGGGAGTAATTTTTGTATTGAGGTTTAAATAGTAATAAAAAGAGTCTCCAATCCTAGTTGGGATTGGACGTGGATTAGGCCATTAGATTAGAGGATAGGGGCTGAACCACGTAAAAATCTTGGTGTGATTTTTACTTCTGTTTATCTCTTTAACTGTCATTCACGTTCTACATTTTTTTGTTATTCACGCCACTATCCAGACGTTAATGCAGACAGGTCTAGCTGTCTGATAATAAGAAACGAAGAACATAAGCTAAAGCAGACACTAAAGTAGACAGGCGTAGCTGTCTGAATTAAATCTGTTGCAGAAAATTTCAATTTTTTTTACCATTTATCATTTTTAGCTTAAATACCTATTCACCCCCCCCCTTTAAGTGTGCACATACATAGAATTACAGTTTCTTTTAATTTACTCCAACCATAGTTTCTCATATTTGAAAAATATAAACGATGGATGTATTTGTAAATTCAAAAAACATTAAAGATGTATTTTTATTTTATAATTACCTTAGTTAGCCGTGGTGACATAACAATTGACTTATGATTATAAGTTCAGAATATTATGTTATTTTATATTAGGCAAAAAGTACTTTTTTGACCACTGTGATTATAGTATTTTAAACAAATAGTCACTGTGCTTTTAAAATATTCAATTAGCCCACTGTGTTTTTTAAAAATATTTAATCAGGCTATTCTGTCTATTTTTCGTAACTGACGTTAAACAATATCCTATGTGGCTTTTTTGAATAAAAATAAATATTACGTGTATTTGCTAACTGGGCGGTTTTTTACGTGGCTTTTTTGAAAAAAAATAAATATTACGTGGCATTTTGGAAAAAAATAAAAATAAAAATACTTTTATATTGTAAAATACTTATAAAATTTTTTAAAATAAAAATATTTTTATATTTTAATTTCTTTCTTTTTCTTTACCTAAATGTTTATAATATGTATGTATAACAGATGTTCTTATCTACTCTTTTCTTTTGTTTTTTAATGGATTTTCTTTATAATTTTTTCTTCTCAAATAAAAAGATAAAATAATAAAATCATTATGTGGTAAAAAAATAATTAAAATAAATATTTTAATTCATTACTTAAATATTTATAATATGTATAATATTAATAAAAATTAATATTATAATATTTATAATATGTATATTTTATTTTAAAAATTAAAATACTTTTACTTTTTAAAATACGTATAAATTTTTTAAAAATAAAAATACTTTTATATTTTATTTTCTTTCTGTTTCATTACATAAATATTTATAATATGTATAATATTAATAAAAATTAATATTATAATATTTATAATTAATATGTATGTTTTATTTTTAAAAATAAAAATAAAAATACTTTTATGTTTTAAAATACTAATAAAATTTTTAAAAATAAAAATATTTTTATATTTTATTTTCTTTCTTTTTCTTTACATAACTATTTATAATATGTATAATATTAATAAAATTTAATATTATAATATTTATAATTAATATGTATGTTTTATTTTAAAAATAAAAATAAAAATACTTTTATGTTTTAAAAATACTTATAAAATTTTTAAAAATTAAAAT
>JAINUV010000738.1:0-24346 GCA_020205505.1 Panax japonicus | reverse complement strand
GGTTCAAGGAAATTTTAATAAGAGTCCTCACTATTTTGTAAAATAGTGTATCAATAATTGTAATGAGGACTTTATTTGAGTTTGGATATTGTCTACAAAACAAAATTTGTATTAAAACTCTCAGCATATGTGTTGTAGTATTTTGCACGACAATTGTAATAATGAAGTTTGTAGTTCTTTTCTTTACCATGTATTTGGTGATCAGAATGGGTTTTGTGAACCTATTTTTGGGGCGTCACAAACCTCTTGAGTCTTCTTACTAGCATTGCAATATCTTCGTCATCATCTTCCTCTGAGTCGGATTCATTTTCAGTATGAGCTTTGGAGATGGTATCTGTTGCTTTGAGAGCAACTCCTTTGTCCTTCTTTTTTCCTTCAGATATAGTCTTTGCTCGCTGAGTCAGCTCTAGTTCATAGGTGAGAAGATTTCCATAGAGTTGTTAAAAAGTCATTTCATGGAGATTTTTTGATTCTGTGATGGCAGTGGTTTTGGCATCCCACCTGCTTGGTAAAGCTCTCATGAACTTTAAGATCAGATCTTTGTTTGGATAGATCTTTCCAAAAGCTCGAAGAGAGTTGATGTGACACCCCCAAATCCCTGTACTTCATTACCTCAAGATTTGGTGTTCACGTTAGCAAAACATTCATATTTAACTACCCAATTATAATAAATTGAATAATAAAAACCTACCCATACAGGATTACTTAAATAAAAACATTATCTCCCAGGTTCTCTAACCTTTAATACAATCATTCAAGTGCGAAAAAAAAATTATTACATCACATCATTATTAAAAGTCTATCATCGATGATAAAACAAATTACAAGTCTTCATCACTTATAATTTTTCCCTTTCCTTTGTTAGTTGTAGGTTTATCTACCTTCTCATTCATAGCTGCAATAAATGTATAAATATACAAGAGTGAGCAAACAAAGCTCACTTGAGATAAGAATAAATATCTTTACAACATTTGCCAAATAATGGCTCAATAGAACTGAATGATATGTTATATTAACTTTACAACATTTGCCAAATAATATGCTCGATAGAAGTGAATGATATGTTCTATTAACTTTTCAACATTTGCCAACTCATAGGCTCTATAGAACTGAATAATTTGTTCTATTAACATTCTTAAATAAACTACTGAGGATCAAGTGACCATGAACCATGTCCACAGTTATAAGTAATCTTTCAACTTTAACTTTAACAGTCATATGACTATAAGGACTCCACGTACTCAGGTGGATCAATCCTTCATACAATGTATTGTGCAAAACCATTTCAACACTAAGCGTAAACCCCTAAACATAGGGTTGTTCATCTCAGTATTTAGAGTACAAGTCCGCACCAAAGAAAGTTTGGTTTTGATAATCATTCAAGGTAATTGAGTTTAAATGATCATCACTGGGAACTAGTTGAATCCACAATGTTTGATTAAGACAACAGTTAGTTAATCACAACATAACTGTAGAAATTTGAGAATATAAATGAACTGATTCTATACTCTACCCATATCTATGAAATAACTATCAGCATCAAGTTTCAATAGAAAATAATGCTAAAAACCCTTGGTTTTAGTAGTAAATAAGCTAGGTTCAAAGTTTTATTTATAATATTTAAAATGAATTCCCGAACTTTAGAAACTTGATTAACTGTAAACAAGTTGGAATGAATCAACAAATTGAGAATTTCCAATAATCTAGAGTAGAAATTGTTCCAATGAATAGTAAGTTGAAATGCATAACATTTATATAAAAAGCTTTCTCAATCGAAAACATGCATTTATAATAATAAGACTACCACTACAAAAATGTAAGTTTACAAGATTGGCATATCAATAACAAACTACTCCAATGAAGTATGGGAGTTAGAAAACTTTCCTCGAGCGTAGCTAAAATTAATTAAACTCCCGTTCACCTAACACCGTATTAAACCATAACATCCATTAGACATACAAATAGTTCACGTTCAAAGAAAACGATTACTAGCTAACTTGTTTATTTTAAACACAATCTTGGGCTACGCTTTACATTTCGATTCCCACTTTTTAATCATCATAACACTTCACTAAGTGTTCATGTAGAAACCTATGTTATCACATACTTTTTTGATTTAAGAATCATTTTTTTTGCGAACTGATCATACTAATAACAAGAACCTCCTATGTGTTATGTGTTAACCTTAACATTAACACATTTAACATCTAACACAATTTCAACTATGTTGTGTCACGTTCCCAAGTCTGCTGAAATAGCAGAAGTTAGAATCTCAAAAACCAGGGTATGCGACAGCTGTCGCCATACAAGGCTCGACTGGCGGCATTGCGCGGCGTAAGCTAGCATTTTGCCTTGGCACCGGACGGCAGATGCGCCGGGTGTTCAGGACAGACGCAGAGTACGGTATGAAACTGTAGCGACTTTAGTCCAAACAAAACCCAAATTTCACACATAGACAATATATTAAAACGTAGTAATAAAGACAACAATATCATAAACTTGATTGGTCACATTTACAACCAACTGCATAAGTTAAACAACTAACTAAAAACTATTTACTCTTTTCAAAACTCATGTTTTTCAAACAAAATCCATTTTCGGAGTTCTTCACCAAAATTGAACAATGTGATTCCATTCTTGTCCAAATGATCCTCATTCTAATTACGTTATACTCATATCTCATTGAACTAAACATACAAGCTTCAAATTTATACTTTGAAATACACAATTTGACCATTAAAATTGGTACTTATCTAAGTCATAACAAGAATATATATTCTGTCAAAATTTCTAACTCTCAAACATGAATTAGCAGCGATTCCTTGATTAAAAACAACGCTATCATCAATGACATGTAAACCCAAGTATTCATATGTAACACACATTCACAATTGAAATTTTCACAATTATGTAAGTGTTTGCCGTAATACTCATGATCGAAATAATCCATTATGAACCATACCTTTTTCTTGCTTTGACAATAAATGCTTTTTAAGTCACTGACATTGTTGCTTAAGTTGTGCTCAGAATTCTCTCAAAACTCTCTGTAATCTCTATTTGGCTAGCAAATAAATACGCTTAAAAAAAACTAATTGATATGCGTACTAATATAACTAACAAAGACACTGACACTAGACTTAATACGTAATAAGTAACATCAGTTTTATGATAAACGTATATTCATAATAATATATATTTATTATTTGATTTTATCATTATTTAATTATTTTTTTTATTTACTAGAATCGCAACAAGCCAGAAACTTGTTTGCTAATCATTTTAAAAATATTAAGGATTAATATATTAAGCCTTTGTTTGGTAAACACTAAAGTAATGTCTTTAATAGATTTTCATAACTCTCTTATAATATAGTATTTGTATATATATTTATCAGCTTTTAGATTTATTTAATGAACTCAAATCAATTAATTAACTAAAAATCCTTTAATCAAATAACAACAATACAAATAACATAATCATTACTTGGAAAGATAAAGAGTAATAATCATTTCTTACTTGGTCATTATTTGAAATTAAAAATAATTACCAAATAATATTAAATCAATTAAATTACATACTCATTTAATGATAATCACATCCATTAAAATATTTAATATAATCAATAAAATAGTTAAATTTCTGGAATGTCACATATCCCTCCTTAAAAGGATTTCTGTCTGCAGAATCCCAATTCAAACAAACCAAAATCGTCGCTTCTTCCCTAATTACAAAGATTCTGTTCCCCGAATAGAAGACACGATTAAACAAATCAGTCAGGTAACTTTCTTATTTCAGTTTTGATGTTCCAAGTTGCCGTCTTCGACATTGTGGGTTCTCCATAGCACCTTCCAGAAGTGTCACTTTATTTCTAATCCACTTTTTATTTCCTGTCGACTATACCGGATAGTAACTTCTTGCATAAAAAATCTTGATCGAATTCACTGCTTCGTTGGCGCCCCCAAATTAAGTATACATACCCATCTTGATTTCCACAATACATTGGTACAGATCGATTTAAATACAACAATAATACAATTATCGTGTAACAATACACAAACATAAACGTGAGTTTGAAATACAATTAGTTGTCTACTAGAGATTAACAAACTCAAAAGGAGTCATCATTACATTATGCACATCTTTCCCACAATAGTGAGTCTACTAATGTATCTCTAGAACATCACTCTGTTCCCCCACTCGTACCAGCTATATTCTCTTTTCCTGAAGAAGAAACAGTGAAAAGAAAGGGTGAGTTCAATGATCCGTAAGAAATATTATAACTAAGATAATGCAGAATAAGTTAAACTCATAGCCTCCAACATGTTAACGAGATAAATACAATAAGCAGCAAGTTTAACTACGCGGAACAAGCAATCCCATAAAAAGTCAAGTAGATACTAAAATCTACTATCTTTATGAGTTAAAGTTTTTTCATCACTTTTATACAGCTGAGACTACTCAATTAATAATCCACATCATTAAATCTCTTGCACTACAGGCCAATGATATCGTTAGTATCACGACCCTAATTATACCATTCACTACGGTAGCCAAAGATTAATCGGGTTTCCTCAAACAGATCCTGATCATAAAAAGGCCATCAAAAATTCATCTTTGCTCCCTTGGCCGAAGAGAATCTATAAGCCATAATCATACAAAACTCTCCATAAATCACTAAGGCAATGAGGACTTTTATAGTTTCACACTCATTTGTAACATTACGGTCATGCTTGATCAGAATATCCCTGTCATAAATCATAACCAAGTCCTCTATGTACTACCGGACAAGGATCACTTCAACATAACCATAACATGAGGATGATGGAAATTGATATAAGAAATTTCAATTAAACACGTTACGAATAATTTGTCCAGGAACCAATAACGTCAAAATTGTCAACGAAGATACGGCTTTGTTAGAGTAAATTAAAGACTGTTCTCGCAGATATTTCCCCGAAAGATACTGATGAAGCACAAATATCAAGGAATTACGACTAATTTTATGGCGTATAGAATTCTAAATTTTAATCAACTGAGTCTAAACGAAATGAATAACAAAAGATATCACCATGCATGCGGTACTTCGCATAGGACGTGTACTTTCACAGAATTTTAATAACGGAACCAGGTCAGTGAAATCACACCACAGGAGTTCCAATAGAATATAATGCGGAATAATAAATGATGGAACCATGTCGGCGTATAGCACCAGACAGGATATTCGACAGAATGAATAAAAAGAACGGAATAATAAAAATGGACCCAGGTCCGGGCGTATAGACTGACGGATATTCCTACATAGATATAAGCTGAATAATAAAGAATGTCACCAAGTATAGGGTAGCCCGCGTATACAGGTTATTCCAACAGAACAATAAGAAAGGAATAACAAATTCTCTATCTTGAATACCAAAAGAATACTATCCATTACCGTAAAAGATACTTGATATAAGAGGTATTGAGGCAGAAACTTTTTCTCTCCTCTATAGTCTATCTCTATAGTTTTCTCTCTCTAAGTTCATGAATTGGTAAGAAAATAATGAAAGGAATGAAGCTATCGATTTAGAGGAACATGACTGCTAGTAAACTAATCCATGACGTCCAATTTGATTTACTTAATCTGAGGGTCCATATTTAAAAAAAAAAAATTTAAATAAATAAATAAAAAAAGTTATATTCTATTTATATAGAAGATTTTTACTATGCACACATAAGCCGAAGCACTGATTGCAAAACACTATGCATAAATAAAATATTAATATATTCTATTTATAGACTACTTTTACTACAGTATCTGTTTTATATAAAAAGATTTACTATGCAAAACACAATGCATAATAGAATATAATATAATTCTATTTATAGAAGAACTTTAATAAAGTATTCTGTTGTATATAAAAAGCTTTTTACTATGCAAAAACACTATCCATACTAGAATATCTAATCTATTCTATATAGACTAAAACTTTAATAAAGTATTCTGTTCCTATATAAAAAGAAGTTCTCTATTTTAATTACGTGAATAAAATCCAAAACTTTAAAGAAATAAAATTGAATCAAATAATGTGAGATACTATCAGCAACTTAACTGTAGAATAATGAACAAAACTGAGGGCCTCACACATAATATCAATAATCAATATCGGCGCTCATGCCAACGGCGTTATTACGTACTGTTACTACCGATTAGTTCCACCGTATCAACGCGTACAAACTTCGCCGTTATTTCAATAAAATATTTATCGTTTCTCAAAATCCGACAATCATCCTCCGTTTGTGTGTCCACTCAATGATGTGCCTTCTTACAAATATTCCTATTTTAAAATTGAATATTCCTCCGACCAATCAAATATAATATTAACTTGCTACTTTGCACAATTTGTAATATACCCACAACTATTCTTATCTCAAATTCACCACTATATATAAAAAAATTGTCGAAAAATTCATTCTTTATTCATCACATCTGGGGTTTACAAGCTCCCCTCCTTAGGGAATTTGCGGCTTGAATTTAACGTACTACCTGGTATGCCAAACATGTGAGGATACATTGACTTCATTTCGATTCTGACTCTTGAGGTATAAAACCCTTTTGTTGGATCGATTACTTTTTTATCCAAGATTTTAACACTAGATCTCTTCTGTTAAATCAGTCCGCTATCTCGTCCGACTGTCTAAATTAATAATGTGTTCGGGTCATCCACATATTGACGTAACATTGAACACGTTAAAAACGTTAATGAGCACGCGACTACTTTGGCGGTAAACGAGTCTATAATCCACAGTTCCACTCATCGAGGATTTCAAATGGGCCAATTAAAGCGGGGTTGAGAATTTTCCTCTCTTCAGCACACACTTGCTTCTAAATAAGCACCTGGAACTTCTTCTCACATTTCATCGATTCGGGTATGTAGCGGAGCGTCTTAAACATCGATTAAAGTCGATTTTTTACTCTTCATTCATTATCTTCACGTGGGTCCCTAGAGTCCTTTAACTCATCCTTCTAGCATTTGTAAGTCGTACAGTACGAATGGGGCCTTTAGTTAAACAACATCACACTCGGAACGCATACAGATTCACTCAACCACCGTCAGCACCATGTTCGCTTCCCCCGATGGTATTGAATGGTACTATCCGTAATCTTCAACAGGTCAGCCAACGTCTTTGGCGCATGTTACTTCATTTTAGTTGAAGACAGATTAGACGGGTTTAGGAATGGGTTTTGTATTGGGGTCAATACAAAATTCTATCTCGCGCTCTAAAGTAGGCTAAGACTTTCTTCAAGAATACTCAGAATATTTATTAAACCATAGGAAAATATCATTCAATTAACTGGGACTCTCAGCCAAAGACTGGGATAGCAGTAACTGACTATCAACTGCCCTAGGCATTCTACGACGTCGCCTACAGAACGTGGGCTTCCCCCGGTGCATTTCACAAAAGGAAGTTCAACCACGAAAGGAAGGGGCTCTTTACTTATTGGCTTGATATGTAACAATGCTTGAATTAGTGTTTGGTTGCCGAATTGCATAAACAGGTTGGTTAGGAATCTGAAGCCTTAACAACCTTACGAAAATTTTGATGGAGTGTAACCAATCGATCCCTAAAAATTACATCAAAGGCAAAGTCTTTCAACGAGATAAGATGACAGGTAAAGTGAAAGTGTCGATTTGAATCAATAAGATTTATAAAGGGGAGGTAACGATAGGTTCTACTATCGAAGTTTTAAAAAATAAGTCAAAGTCTAATTCTCTGAAGTCAAATTTAACGGATTGAGGCGCAAGTAATAGAGATAAGAATGGTAGAACCGTATCTATAGGTATAACAGACTTTGCAGAATTTAATTAACTAACCCGTTCTAACTTCATTCGGAAGTGCACGATCGCTTTTTGAGAAGTCATGAAAAACGCTCTTTCGACACCGACTTTGTTTGTCCGTATCCCACGCCTTGGTTTCCACGTCCCCAGTTGGACTTGACTTACTATAACGATAAAAAAATTCCCCCCGATCTCAATGACCTCTTTTCTTTGAAATTTCCACTTCTATTATCCTTTGGCCATGATTCCACCGGAAGGTGGTTTTACCATTCTTGCATGATACTTTCCCCCCACTTTGATTTCATTGTTCCGATGGTCCTTGCGCACTGGTAGGATTATTATCGGTTGTTGGTTCGTTACTTTTGCGTCGCTGAATCAACGCTCTCATGTGCTTCAGTGCTTATCTCAGCATTCAGATGCCATCTTTAAACACTGTCACAAAATAAAGGTTAATATAACATGTAACCATATTATTCTTATTTTGACCGAACAATTCACTAACCAAATAAACTTAGGAGGTCATATAGCGACGGGAATCCCAGGTCTCTCTCCTCCTAGTATATCCTCAATCCTAGCACCTCATACTTAAGCTTTGAACCAACTGTGGACGTCCCCAATAATTAGTATGCATCACCCAATCTTGGTCGCCCGAACATGGTACAGAATTTAAAACAACTATGTGTCACAACACGACAAAACATAAACTGTGGAGTTTGCATACAATTAGGCTATAGAGATATACCACTCAAAAAAGGATCCCTCCATTACATATTATCCACTATTTCACAAATAGTGAGGACTACTAATGCTATCATCTGGATCATCACTCGTTCCCTGACTCGCCCAGCTATATTCTCATTCCTGAATACTGAGAAACGTGAAAGAACGGGTGAGCGCACCGAGGTCCAGTAAGAAACTATTATGGACTAAGATAATGAGATATAAAAAAATTTTTTTTTACATAGCTCCAACAATTGTAAACTGATAAAATACAATAGACATCAAGTTTAACTGCAGTGAAACAAACAATCCATTAAAAGAGTTCAAGTACAGAATAAAATCTACTATCTTTTATGATTTAAAAAAAAATTCATCACTTTTATCGCTGAGACTTAGCTCGATAAATAATCTACATCATTAAATTATCCCTGCACTACAGGCCAAGGATATTCTTTAGTATCACGACCACGAATTATCCATGCACTACGCGCCAAAGATAATCGTGTTTTCATCAACAGTCCTGATCATGCCATAAAATAATTCATCTTTGCTCTCTTGGCCGAAGAGAATCCATAGCCATAATCATATCAAAAACTGTCCATCAATGCACTACGGGCTAATGAGAACTTTTAATTTTCACATCATTTGTAACATTACGGTCATGATTATACTGAATAATCCCTGGTCATAATCATACCAAGTCCATCTATGCACTACAGGCCACAGATGACTTTCAACATAACATAAACATGAGGATGATGACAATGATATAAGAATTAAATTAACCAAGTTCAAGAATTAATTTATCCAGGAACCAATAACGTCCAAATTGTCAACATTATACTGCTTTGTAGAGTAAAATTCAAGAATGCTCAGAAGAATATTTCCATGAAAAGATACTAGATGAAGCGCAAATATCAAGGATATTTCACTAATTTCATGAGTATAGAATTCAAAATTTTAATCAACTGAGTATAATAACAAAAGATATCACCATGCATGCGGTACTTCGCATAGACGGTTATTTTAACAGAATAATAATAACGAAACCAGGTCAGGTAAAATTCACACCGACAGGATGTTCCAACAGAATAATAAATGCGGAATAATAAATGATGGAACCAGGTCCGTCGTATAGCACAGACAGGATATTTCGACAGGATAATAAAGACAGAATAATAGAAGAATTTCATGAAGTATAGGGTAGCCCGCGTATACAGGTTATTCCAACAGAACAATAAAGAAATGGAATAACAAAAGTTCTCTTCTTGAATACAAAGAAATAATATCCCTTAACGTAAAATAATCTTGATATAAGAGTAGGAATATAGAAGAAACTTTAGTCTATATCTCTATAGTCTCTCTCTATAGTTCTCTCTCTAGAGGTTCAATGATTCGTAGAAAATAATGAAGGACGAGCTTTCATTATGGAAAAGGAATGCATAATAATGAATACATGACGGTCCAGATTGATTTACTTTAATTGACGGTCCATATTAAAGAAAAATCTTTTAAAATAAAATTACTATATTCTATTTATATATAAAAAATTTACTATGCAACACAACTTTTATTTTTTTTGCGGGCACTATACAAACCACTATGCATAATAAAAATATAAAGTATTCTATTTATAAATACTTTAATAAAGTATTATGTGTATCTAAAAAGATTTTACTCATGTAAAATACTATGGCTAAAGAATATATATACTTCTATTATAGAATCAACTTAATAAAGTTTCTGGTTTTATATAAAAATTATTTCTATTTTATGACGTGAATAAAACAACAAAAACTTCTAAATCAACAATAATGAATCAAATAAGGTGAGATATATGCAGCATAACTATTGTCTCAATAATTGACAAAACGAGGACTCTCACATAATATCAATACTAAAGATAGTGTGCTACTATGTCAACAATGGTATACTGTACTTTTACTACCGAGTAGTCAACAGTATTTTTCCACCGGAAAAACTTCCGCCGTATTTCAAGAAAATATAATTTGTCGTTTCTCAATCGACAATAATTCTGTGAGGGTCCACCAATGGATTGTTGTCGTCGTACGAAATTTCTTGTTTAACAATGAATCTTTCCCGTACACAATGAATATATTATGACAACTTGATACTTTGAAAATTTATAAATATTAACCCCAAAACTATACATTATCTCAAATTCCACACCATAATATAAAAAATTATTTGAGAAAATTCATTTTTATCATAAAATCAGGGGTTCACCGTTCGTAACTCAATTACGTGTTGTAATCGGGTTTATACGGTCGTAACATCGAAATATGAAAAACATTATGAATGTTTTCCAATTCTGGAGGTAAGCTACATCATAAGCCACTTCCCCCCACTCTTCGTAGTATCTCAAACGGTCCAATAAATCTTGGGCTGAGCTTTCCTTTCTTGCCAAAACGAATTTTCCCCTTCCAAGGAGAAACTTTTAGAAAAATGAAATTTCCTACTTCAAATTTGCGATTCTGCCTATGTTGATCGACATACTTTTTCTGTCGATCTTGGGCTGCTACCAATCTTGTCCTGATGAGTTTGACAACTTCAGCAGTTTGTTATACCAGTTCTGGACCTAACAATTGGCGTTCATCGACTTTATCCTAGCACAGTGGAGTTCTGCACTTTCTACCGTACAATGCCTCGTAAGGTGGCATACTGATGCTCGCGTGGTAACTGTTGTTGTAGGAAAATTCTACCAACGGTAAATGTTCATCCCAGCTTCTTTTGAAATCTATGATGCATGCTCTCAGTATATCTTCCAATGTTTGGATTGTTCGTTCACTCTGCCCGTCGGTTTGTGGGAGATATGTTGTACTCATTCGCAACTGTGTTCCCATACATTCTTTTAGTCTCTTCCAGAAGTTTGATGTGAACATTGGATCTCTATCTGACACAATTGACACTGGAACTGCATGTCTTAACACAATCTCTTTAACTTACAATTTCGCTAGCTGATCAAGATTAAATCTAATCTTTATTAGCAAAAAGTGTGCAGATTTTGTCAATCTATCCACTATCACCCATATCGCATCGTATCCTTTCTGAGTCGTTGGAAGTCCTACCACAAAATCCATTGTGATATGCTCCCATTTCCATTCTGGTATTTCCAACAGTTGAAGTAACCCGCTTGGTCGTTGATGTTCAGCTTTCACTTTTTGACACGTCAAACATTTTGCAACGCACTCTGCAACGTCTCTTTTCATATTCGGCCACCAAAAATGTCGCCGCAAATCTTGATACATCTTTGTACTTCCTAGATGAATCGAATATCTTACGCTGTGTGCTTCGGTCAAGATTTATTCTTTAAGCTCTGGTACTGCTGGAACCCAAATTCTTTCCTCGAATCGTAGTAGTCCTTCGGTGTCGATCTTGTATTTTACATCGCTACCCTTAACCATTTTCTCTTTGATCATTTTGCATTCTTTATCTTGTATTTGAGCACCCTTCACTTTGTCCACCAAAGTTGGACTGGTATCTATCTGGAATAGTTGTTCATCAGATTCCTTTGGAAATTTGATTTCCAATTCTAGCTTCGTCATTACTGAAATAAGCTCTTCCTGCGTAGTTATCAGCATCAACTTCTCCTGACCTTTCCTGCTTAAAGCATCTGCAACCACATTTGCTTTACCCGGATGATAAAAAATCTCACAATCGTAATCCTTTATCAATTCCATCCATCTCCTTTGTCGCATATTCAGGTCTTTCTATGTGAAAATATACTTTAGACTTTTATGGTCTGTGTAGATTTCATATTTCTCTCCATAGAGATAGTGTCTCCATATCTTGAGAGCAAACATTACTGCAGCCAATTCCAAATCATGAGTCGGATACCCTTTCTCATAATCCTTCAGTTGTCTTGATGCATACGCAATTACTTTGTCGTTCTACATAAGAAAACATCCCAACCCTTTATGTGAGGTATCACTATACACCACAAAGTTACCTATACTATCTGGTAATGACAACACAGGTGCCATGCTTAATTTCTTCTTCAAATCCTGGAAATTTTCTTCACATTTCTCCGTCCAAACAAATTTCACAGCTTTCTTGGTCAAATTTGTAAATGGAGTAGTTATCTTAGAAAAATCATGAATAAATCATTTGTAACAACCGGCCAGTCCCAAGAAACTCCTCACTTCCGACGGTGTTCTTGGTTGTTCCCAATTTATAGCTTCCAATTTTGATGGATCCACGGAAATCCCATTTTTGTCAATCACGTGTCCAAGAAATTGCACACGATCTAGCAAAAATTCGCTCTTAGAGAATTTCGCGTACAACTTTTCTTTTCTTAGTGTTTCCAATGTCAAACGTAGGTGTTCCATGTGTTTTTCTTGAGTTTTGGAATACACTAGAATGTCGTCGATAAATACCACTACAAACTTGTCTAAAGAATGGTTTAAACACCCTATTCATCAAATCCATGAATGCAGCAGGTGCATTGGTTAAACCAAAAGACATCACCAGAAACTCGTAATATCCATACCGAGTTCTGAATGCCGTTCGCGGTATATCCTCCTTCCTCACTTTCAATTGGTGATACCCACTTCTCAAATCTATTTTCGAAAAGTATTTAGCACCCTTCAACTGGTCAAACAAGTCATCTATTTTTGGTAATGGATATTTATTTTTAATAGTGACTTTGTTTAATTCTCTATAATCAATGCAAAGACGCATTGACCCATCCTTCTTCTTCACGAATAATACTGGCGCTCCCCACGGTGATACGTTTGGTTGAATATACTCTTTGTCTAAAAATTCTTGCAACTGTACCATCAGTTCCTTTATTTCTACTGGAGTCATTCTGTACGGGGCCTTCGATATCGGTACTGTCCCCGACACTAAGTCGATCATGAACTCAATTTCTCTGTCAAGCGGAAGTCCTGGCAAATCCTCTAGAAACACATCTTCAAATTCCCTCACCACTGGTATCTCTTCTAGTTTCACATTCTTTTTCTGAGTATCAACTATGTAAGCTAAATAGCCCACACAGCCTTGACTCAACAATTTCTTGGCCTGCATTATCGTCAAACATTTCATTTGTCTAAGCGATTTGTTACCATAGAATACTACCTTTGACGGAGTCATAAGGTTTATACATTTCTTTTGCCAATTAATTACCGATCCATATTTGAACAGCCAATCAATTCCCAAAATAACATCAAACTCTCCCAAAATAACATCAAACTCTCCCAATCTAATCAGAATCAAATCTACCATTAGGATATTCTCCTTAATGTTCACCCTATAGTTCTTGTATACCAATCTAACAGGGATTATCTCTTTATTCGCAATCTCTATGTTCAAAGGGAAATTCAATTCTTCTCTAGGCAATTCTAACCTCTTAGCAAATTCATCAGAGATAAACGAGCAAGTAGCACCTGAATCAAATAATACATAAGCATCAATATCATTGATTGGGATAATACCTGACACGACATCTTTTGATTGCACATCATCTTGCACAGTAATGTTGAAGGTTCTAGCTGTGGGTTTGTTTGATGTTGTACCTCCATTCTTGCCTCAATTACTTCTGGTTGTCACTCCATCCTTCTTCTTAGGGCATTCACGATCAAAGTGATCCTTGGATCCGCATGTGAAGCATACATTCTTCTTAGGTTGTGTGCAATTTAGGGCAATGTGACCCTCCTAGCCATAATTAAAGCATACTCGTTTCCCCATCAAGCACGCACCCTTGTGAAACTTACCGCATGTAGCACATGCTTCAAACTTCTTGACCTGCTGGTTACCCTGCTAGTTTCCAGCACCCACATTTCCATTCCAGTTCCTCTTCAAGTTGTTATTTTTATTTCCACCACTACTACCTCCATTCTTGATTTCCACCTCGTTCTTCTTCTTCTTCTGTTCCTGATTGAACTTCGTCACTGCCTCGCCTCCACCTTCAGCGAGTATTTCTTTCTCCATTACTACTACAAAAGTCTTCAATTGAAATAGGGAAACCCTACTGTACAACGAGGGCTTCAGTCCCTGCTCAAACCTCTTCGCCTTGTGTTCGTCCGTGCTGACTTGATAAGGCGCAAACCTCGCGAACTCGTTAAATTTAGCGGCATACTCAAATACCGTCATCGTTCCCTGCCTCAGTTCCTGAAATTGTACTTCCAGCTGACCCTTCGAACTCTCGAGAAAATAGGTCTCGAAGAATATCTGCTTAAACTTATCCCAGGTCATCATCCCTAGTCCTTCTCGAGTTTTATTGGACTGCCACCAATAACTAGCTTTTACTTTCAACATGAATGTTGCGAAAGCAGTCTTCTGATCATCTCCTACCCTAGCAACATCGAACACCTTCTCTATTTCCATAATCCAAGTATGTGCCTCGACTGGATTTACTAACCCATGAAATTCAGGTGGTCCAACCACCTTGAACTCCTTAAACATTGTTCCTTGGTTCTGTGGTTGATTATGCACCGCTCCAATCAGTAACGTCACTAATTGTTGAACTGGGTTAGCATCAACATTATCGTTATTGTTGGTTCCTTCGTTAGTTCTCTGTCGTGGTGGTTGACATCTGGGAGGCATTTTCTATTTAAAAATACACCCATTAGATTATTACTCAACTCTTTTAAGTAATTTCTACTTAACTTGTTTCTATAAAAGAAATAACCACAAATCACATAAAACTTTGAATAAAATAACAACTTTTATTTATTCATAACCTCTTTGAAAACATAAAACAATAGCATTACTGCTATTTAGATTACTTTCCTGAACTACAACAGTTTTAGGACAACATCATCCTCATATCCCATATGTTTCATAACACTTGGGATTTACAATTTATTTAACATTTTATTCACCGTACAACAACTACGATGTTCTACTAAGATACTGCTTAGCCTTACTACTTTCTTCCTCCATGACTCGAAACATTGTTTTGCGATCTAATATGTACGATGGCAGCGTCTTGAACTGAATAAGATATTCCATGACCCGATCCTGAGCTCGATTAACCATGGTGTTGAATACTCTATTCATCTCTTCCATCTTCACTCTCTTTGCATGTGCGTCTTTCATTGCTATCCCAGCTCGTTGAAACATTACATCATATGCGTCCTCGTCTCATGTCCTCTTCGTAGCTTCTTCCCTTAGCTTATTTTTCAGTTCAGCGACCTCCTCGATCAGTTGGTCTTTCTCTCCTTCAGTTCGTTATAGCTTTTCCTCGACATTTGCCAATCGTTCCTCATGATCTAGAATCTCATCGTCTTTCTGCGTTATTGCAGTCTGTTGTTCAGCTACTATTTCTTGCAATTCCTCGACTGTATCCTGAAGTTCCACGTTATGGTCGTAGACTTCATCGTACATTCGAGCAGCTATCAAGGTTAGTGGAGTCTCCTCCACCTTGTCTTCGTCGTCCTCATCCTCCTGTGGCAACTCAACGGGATCCTGCTCATCCGTCTCCACATCATCATCCTCGTCTTCAACCACTGTGACCAATGGGGCTGACTCCCATGGCAGTAGTTGTTCCTAACTAACATGAATGTCTCAAGGCTCCTCCTCCATAGGCATCTGAGGTATATCCTCCCTAGCCTGACTGGAATCTCTGACATTAGTCATCCTGACATCAAAATTTTAAGTTTTAATCATTAATCATTACTACTCGACACTCACGAGCATATAAGTATAAACACATAATCACATAAGTGTTTTATTATTTCTTCCTTAAAACTCGTTAGGAGTTAATCACCACTATCTTTTCAAAGGTTAATTCCTAAGGCATTTCCCCACCTAAGGTTCATAACCTAAAGATTTGATACCAACTTGTGACACCCCCAAATCCTTTCACTTCATTACCTCAAGATTTGGTGTTCACGTAATCAAAACATTCATATTTAACTACCCAATTATAATAAATTGAATAATAAAAACATGCCCATACAGGATTACTTAAATAAAAACATTATCTCCCAGGTTCTCTAACCTTTAATACAATCATTCAAGTGCGGAAAATAAAATTATTACATCACATCATTATTAAAAGTCTATCATCAATGATAAAACAAATTACAAGTCTGCATCACTTGTACATTTTTCCATTTCCTTTGCTAGTTGTAGGTTTATCTACCTTCTCACTTATAGCTACAATAAATGTATAAATATGCAAGAGTGAGCAAACAAAGATCACTTGAGATAAGAATAAATATCTTTACAACATTTGCCAAATAATAGGCTCAATAGAACTGAATGATATGTTCTATTAACTTTACAACATTTGCCAAATAATAGGCTTAATAGAACTGAATGATATGTTCTATTAACTTTTCAAAATTTGCCAACTCATAGGCTCTATAGAACTAATAATTTGTTCTATTAACATTCTTAAATAAACTACTGAGGGTCAAGTGACCATGAACCATATCCACAGTTATAAGTAATCTTTCAACTTTAACTTTAACAGTCATATGACTATAAGGACTCCACGTACTCAGGTGGATCAATCTTTCGTATAATGTATTGTGCAAAACCATTTCAACGCTAAGCGTAAACCTCTAAACATAGGGTTGTTCATCTCAGTATTTAGAGTACAAGTCTGCACCAAAGAAAGTTTGGTTTGGATAGTCTTTCAAGGGTAATTAGAGTTTAATGATCATCAACTGGGAACTAGTTGAATCCATAATGTTTGATAATACAACAGTTGTTTAATAACAACATAACTTAGAATATTTGAGAATCATAAATGAACTGATTCTATACATCCAACTCATGCTTGAAATAACTATAGAGCATAAGTATTCAATAGAATAAATGAAATGGTTAACCTTTGCTTGAGTAGTAAAATAAGCTAGGTTCAAGTTTTATAATATTTAGAAATGAATTCCTGAACTTTAAGAAACTTGATTAACTGTAAACAAGTTGGAATGAATCAACAAATTGAGAATTTTCAATAATACTAGAGTTAGAGTTTGTTCCAATGAGTTTTGAAAGCAATAACATTTGATATAAAAAGCTTGCTCAATCAAAATCATGCATTTATAATAATAGGACTAACTCAACGAAAATGTAGAGTTAAAAGAATTGCATAATCATAACAAACTAACTCAATGAAAGTATGGAGTTAGAAAACTTGCCTTGAACCTAAGCTAAAATATTAAACTCACGTTCACCTAAACACAGTATTAAAACCATAACATCCATTAGACATACTAATATTCATGTTTCAATATAAAACGCATTACTAGCTAAACTTGTTATTTTAACACAAGTCTTGTGCTACGCTTTACATTTCAGAATTCCAAAGTGTTAATCATCATAACACTTCACTATCGTTCATTGTATAAACTATGTTATCACATAACGCATTTTCGATTTAATAATCATTTTTGCAACTTTGATCATACTAACCACAACTAACTATGTTATGTTAACCTTAACAATACACATTTAACATGCTAACACAATTTCAGACTATGTTGTGTCACTTTCCCAAGTCTGCTGAAATAACAGAAGTTAGAATCTCAAACCAGGGTAGGCGCAGCTACGCCATACAAAGGCTTGGGACCAGGGCAGTTACGCCGGCGTAGCTGCGCCATTTTTTGCCTTGGCACCGGCGCAGCTGCACCGATGTTCAGACAGACGTAGAGTCGGCTATGAACAGTAGCCGACTTTAGCCCAACAAACACAAATTTCACCCAATAGACAATAATATTAACACGTAGAATAAATACAACAATGTCATAAACATGATTTCTCACTTTTACAACCAACTAGCACAATTTAACACTAACTACAACTATTTTAATTTTTCAAAACTCATGTTTTTCAAACAAAAACTCCATTTTCGAGTTCCTTCACAAAATTGAACACTGTGATTTCAATTCTTGTCCAATTTACCTCATTCCAATTACATTATACTCATATCTCATTGAACTAACAAATACAAGCTTCAATTTATACTTTAACATACAATTTGACCATTAAAATTGGTACTTATCTAAGCCATACAAAGAATATATATTCTGTCAAAATTTTCTACTCTCAAACATGAAATTAGCATGCGATTCCTTGTTTGAACACAAACTCTATCATCATGAACATGTATAACCACAAGTAATTCATTGTAAAGCAACAATTCAACAAATTGAATTTCACAGATCATGTAAAGTTTTTGCCGTAATACTCATGATCATAAATAATATCCAATTATGAACATACCTTTTTATTGCTTGACATAAATTCTTGTTAACTCACTGAAATTGTTGCTTAAGTTTGCTCACAATTCTCTCAACTCTCTGTAATCTCTAAGCTAGCAAATAGAATACGTAAAAGAAAACTAAATTGATATGTGTACTAATATAATAACAAAGAAAACTGACATAGACTTAATACGTATAATAAGTAACATCAGTTATTAGGATAAACGTATATAACATAAATATATATTATATTTATTATTTGATTTTATCTTATTTAATTATTTATTTTATTTAACTAGAAATCTCAAAAGCCATAAGGCTTGTTTGGCTAATCATTTAAAAATATTAAAGGATTAATATATTAAGCCTTGTTTGGTAAACACTAAATTAAATTACTTTAATTTATTTTAATAACTCTTTATAATATAGTTATTTGTCACACTATATTTAATCAAACTTTCTTATTTATTTTAATTAACTCAAATCACAATTAATTAACTAAATCCTTTAATCACATAACACAATACAAATAATATATCATTTAATTGAAATATCAATATAATAATCATTTCCTTAATTTGTCAATTATTTAATTAACAAATAATTATCCAAATAATATTAAATCAATTAAATAAATATTAATTTACCGATAATCACATCTATTAAATATTTATATAACTCAATAAATATTTAAAATTTTGGAATGTCAAAGTTGAGCAGAACATTGAATCTTTCATAAGTGCTCGTGGAAGTGACATTTTCCCCTGAAACATGGGCAAACATTTCATATTGTTGAGTCAGAAGAGATTGTTTATGTAGACACTAAAAATTTTCTACACATATGTCACTAAAATTGCAGGAGGGCGGATTCGTCTTTCAGAGATAACCTTGGAAGATAAAGCATTTCAAATACCAGAAATTCCACCGGAGAGGACAGTTCTGTCTCGAAGATAACCCCGAGATGCTCAGTTCCAGTCCCGAAAATAACACCGGGAATAGCAGTCCTAACCTTGGAGATAACCCCAAGGAGTGCAGTTGCAGTTCCGGAGATAACCCCGGAAATGCTTGTTTCAAATGCATGCAGTCAGCTTCAACCTCGGAACTCACACCGAGTCACTCAGTACAAGACCCGGAGATAACACCAGGAAGACTGGCAAACCTCAGAGATAACACTGAGGACCTTCAGTAGTTGCAGCAGTCCAATCTCAGAGATAACCCTAAGCAACGTCAGCTTTATCAGCCCAAACCGGAGATAACCCCGGTGAGGGGTAAAATCATCATTTTGCCACCTCGACCCTACATTGCGTCATCTCAACATCTCATACAGACATTTCAACACAACAATGTCCTACAAGAACCGAGGAGGTCCAATCCCGAGTGACTACTACGCAGGGCAGCACACCGGATAAAATTTGAAGTTTGAAGACCGAGGGCATGGTCCCATCATCCTAACTTTATACAACCTCTAATCCCATGTCATGGCGTATCTCTCAAAAATAGCGGTCCGAAATAGGTCTTATACATCTCAAGCGGATGCCCGGATTACAGTTTTGAAAATCGAGCAGACATCACAGTGCACGCGTGCACCAACTTCGAGACGGCAGGACCCGCGGAGCCCAGGGTGTGACGCCCCCAAAATAGGTATACATCACCCATTCTGAGTCACCAAATACATGGTGTAAAAATAAAATACAAACTTCTTTAATACAACTGTCGTGTAAAAATACGACAAAACATAGCTTAGTTTTTAAACGAATATTGTCTTCTAGACAATATCCACACTCAATGAAGTCCTCATTACAATTATTATCACACTATTTCACATAATAGTGAGGACTACTAAAGCCATTTATCCTGGACCATCACTCTATTTCCCGACTCGTTCCAGCTATATTCTCATTTCCTGAAGAGAATAATGAAAGGAAAGGAAGAGCTCAACTAGCCCAGTAAGAAATATTATGACTAAGATAATGCAAAATAAATTATCCTTAGCCTTCAACAGTATAACAACTGATAAAATATAATAGACAACAAATTTTAGATCAACAACTGCAGCGAAACAAGCAATCCATTAGAAGAGTTAAGTAGAGCATGATATCTACTATCTTCCATGATTTAAAAAGTTTTTCATCCACTTTATCGTTGAGACTCAGCTTAATAAATAAACCATAGCATCGAATCATCCATGCACTACGGGCCAAGGATATTCATGTAATCATCAATGGTCATGATTATACCGAATAATCCCTGGTCATAATCGTACCAACAACTGTCCATCAATACACTACGGGCCAATGATGACTTTTACCACGTCATTTGTAACATTACGGGTCATGATTATACCGAATGATCCCTGGTCATAATCATACCAATTAACAGTCCATCTATGCACGTAAGCCAAATATGACTTTCATCACAATATAAGCATGAGGATGATGACAATGATATAAGCAGTAATCAAACGAAATAAAGGATAAATATTAAAGACTTTAAATTTATCCAGAGTTTAAAAATATCCAAATTGTCAACATGATACTTCTTTGTGGAGTAAAATTCAAGAATAATATTGTATCAAAAATAATTTGGACAACAAAGAAATCAATTTTTGACATGATTAATTCCCCGGGTGAATAGTACCCAAGTGAATAGTACCCCGTGAATAGTACTTCAGGAATAGTACCCCGTGAATAGTACTTCGAGAATAGTACTCCGTGAATAGTACTTTGTGAATAGTACTCGTGAATAGTACTTTGTGAATAGTACCTATGAATAGTACTATTCACAAAGTTTATTATTTGTCCATTAAATGATATCATTTGTCCATTAAATGATATCAATATATATATATATATATATATATATATATATATAAATTTATGAACAACAATAATAGCCCATGCACATATCTTTAGAAATCAGCATTAGAAAATTTGTAGCATTACTCTGATCTTTTCAGCATGCATTTTTTCCTAAATGTCTTTTTTCATATATCCATGGCTTTGATGCATTTCCAATCATTTCTTTAAAGTAGTGTAATCAAGTATACTTAATACCTCTGGAAACTTTCCCAATAATGTTGTCAGTTTCTGTGACAATAAAAAGTTGTGCACTGCATCTGTATAGTTCGTTGCTGACATGATTGACATTTCCCCAATTTTTCCATTAGGATCCTGTAGTTTACAGTATACAATATTAAACTACCTAATTTGAAAAACTGTAAAAGTAGGAAATAAGGATGACTAATTATGATACACTCCACTACTGACCTTGTAAGAATAGGAAGAACGATTATCCTTGCGAAAGTAATAATCTAGCAAGCACCACATAGCTCTTCCATCAACCATTGAAGCAAAATTGTCAACCTTTCAATCATAACTTTCACATATTGCCTACAGAAGAAAAAAAATGTCACATGCAAGAATAGAAAAAGGGCATTTAAATGCAGTGGAGTACAAGTGTTTGAATATTCCTGCTAATTACCAGAGATAAGGATCATAAATAGACTTGAAGACCTATAGAGAATATGTAAATAAAGTTATTTAACAAAGATTCCTCCAAATCAAGAGGCAGAGAAGGTCTTCAAAAATCAAAACCTACTTTCACTGGGTACCTTCCGGTTCCTCAGCAGTTACAACCCTCTTCTGACAGGGAGAATTATGTTTTACAATAAAAGTAAACAATAAATTTTTGAAACTGAAACTTACCACACCAACTCCATGTATTTTGAGTATTTCATCTGATAAAAGCACTTTGCAGACTAGAAGGGGTAACTACAAGTCAAAATGAGAGAATTACGGATAGTTAGAAATTTCTAGCTGTTAGTCTTTAAAAATCCCGCATTTGAGATCTTAGTGCCATTAAGATAAGTGATAAAGAAATATAAAATTATTGTCGGATATTAAACATGTACATTTACCAGATATACACCAACTATAAGTAACTCCTAGATCCATATGCCACTATCAAATTCACAAGCCATGCCAAAACAAAAAAGGATACCAGTTTGTGATATTGGAACAACTCAATTAGTGGATGAAAAGTTGACGACACACCTGCAAGTGAACAAATATATTCAAGAGCAAAGAAAGTGTGAGCTCCTTATCTCCATTAACAATGTCCTATCCTAAAATTACAGTTCCGTCTCCATCATATAATGGCACACCAGCATGCTTTAAATGTTGAAGCGCAATGCCACAATTAACTAAATTCTTTTTACGAGATGTTATTCCTAGATGTTATTCTAAGGTTAGGGCTTCAGAGAAAGTTAATCGGGAGATAATAATAAGATACTACTGGAAACAATAACATAACATACCATTTCAAATATGGAATTTCCAGAAAACTTAAATTATTTGATAGCATTTTAAAGAACAAAAATAAAATCAATCCATTTCAAACAATTATTTTAAAGATCATATTAAAATATCAAACAACATCATATCCATTTCATGACAACTATTTTCCTCTCTTCTGATGTGATATATCAAAAACATCCAAACTTCTCAATAAACAGAGAGTAAAATAAACATAAAATCATACACTGCTTTTATAAATCTGACGCCTGGCCAAAAACCTGGAGATCGACGGGGTAAGCGCCGGGTAATCGGAACTCGAATCGAAAACAACGCTTTGCTACAGAGAAGCGCCATAGCAAGAGCTCCACCACTCGAAGCCACAAGCTCTGCTGTTCGATTCTTCTTCTTCATCGAATTTGTCTGATATTGTGACCTCTCACTCGAAGCCGCAAGCCGCAAGGGTTTTGGAGTTTTTTCTAAGGTTAGGGCTTCAGAGAAGAGAGAGATTAGAGGGCTTCAGAAAAAGTTAATCGGGAGATAATAAGAGAGGGAAATAAAGAGTGATTCCGAAAATAAAAAGTGATGTCCTATAGCGTCAGTTCCGCCCTACCGTCGCTAATTGATCCCTATAGCGTCAATTTCGCCCCGACTGTCGCTATAGCTCGTCGCCGTATCTTAATTTTCAATTATTTAAATAATTTGAGAGAAAGTGGGAGGATTTTTACTTTAAAAAAACCTCTATACTGACGGTTCCGTGTCGACCGTCGCTATAAATACTCTATAACGACGGTTCCGTGCCGACCGTCGCTATAGATACTCTATAGCGACAGTTTCGTGCCGACCGTCGCTATAGCTCGTCGCTATATGTTGAATTTCTAGTAGTGTATACACATCCCTTGATGAACCCCCAAAAATGGAACTAATGAAGGGCAATGCGAGGATAAATATGGCCAACAACAATGACCTTGACATAACACGCAAAACCAACGAATCTGAAACCTTGATAATCACAAGGGAATCATAATTTACCCATATATCTTCACCATTAATTTCTTTCATGATCATTTTATTATTGGCTCGATTCCCAAGAGCCAAATCCATCATCAAAATTATAAATTTTCAAATATGCAATTTGATGGGTTAATCAACAATTACTAATTTACTTGCTCGAGCAGTTGGATTCAGACTTGGGCAAAAATAACCAGATGCGAAAAAATTGCTAAAATCAACAATTTCAAGAGGGGGAAAAAGGGCAGCGAATACAAGGGAAGGGATTTAGCGAGAGCAAAACCTTGAAGCGGTGTGATTCCCACCCACGAGGGCCACACATGAGCTTCAA
>JAINUV010000742.1:0-95159 GCA_020205505.1 Panax japonicus | reverse complement strand
AACAACTATGCCGTTATTTATAAACACTATACTGTCGTTTTCTTCCTCCAATCGCTTTCCGTTATGGGGCCCACACATGGCTGCGCCGTCGTACGAATATTCCCCGACAGCAAGAATATTCCACGACCAAACGAATATTCCTCGTCAACA
This sequence comes from Panax japonicus, assembly GCA_020205505.1. Lineage (NCBI taxonomy): Eukaryota > Viridiplantae > Streptophyta > Magnoliopsida > Apiales > Araliaceae > Panax > Panax japonicus. The sequence continues at coordinate 95,009 of JAINUV010000742.1, read as the reverse complement.
ATGAATATTTTTATAACCACCTGCTTATTTAAATATTTGCGCATTTTACCCATAACTAACCACATTAATCAAATCAACCCTTACTATTTGAAAAAATAAATAAAGGAATTCCATTTTATTTAAAAATTTTCGGGGTCTTACATAACAACGGACCGAATCGTCGCCCGAATGTCGCTAAAGGGGGTGAGCAAGTGAGCTAGATAAGGGATGAGCTTAAGATCCGGACCGTATATATATATTTATTATATATATATATATCTATATATATATTATATATATATCTATAGATATAATATTATACACACACACACATATATGGATTTAATCCGTGACAAACGGTTGCCATTGACACTGTTCCAACCAAGTTTACATCCGTTGATCTATACATTTAATGACTTAGATTGGTTGATTTCCCCCTGCCACTACAGCTTGTAGTGCAGTTCTCCACCCCCAAACATATTGCAAAGTTACTGAACTGCCCCTCCAAAATTATTGCTAAATTACCGAACTGCCCCTCCAAGTTGAAACTCCCTACCGCATGAGCCTGTAGCGGTAATCTCTCTTACTTGGGAAGCCAAAACGCTGACTCTGACTGACAACACGCAAGCCAAAACCGCTGACTAACACACGAAAGCCAAAACATGCATGCACAGAATCCAAAATGGTCACGCCTTTACCATTATAGCTTGTAGCGACAGGCTCTCCCCCATTTTAACTAACTGCCCGCTCCTCCCTCCTTCTCAAAGCTCATATGCTCCTCTTCCCTGTCGGTACACACATTCCCCCCTTGCCTAAATCAACTTCCATTCATCTGTAAAAGATAATTGTGAGAGAAAATTAGATTGCAAACGGTTCATCTACAAATTTTTAGATTCAAATATTATTTTGGTAAGATTTATTTTCAAATATTCAATTAAGAATAAATAATATTAGAATTATTTTTTAAATGTATTTATAATAATAAAAATGTTTACATTTTTAAAGAAAACTATCATTCATTACTATGTCTACATATATGCATGTGAATTTTAGAAAATTTTGTGATTTATGTGTTTGGGTAATTATATAACTATGTGGTGAATTATTTACTATAATTTTTGACTTTTTATTAAATTATTTGCTTAATAATTGTAATGGAGTATTGCTTTATTATGAATGTTTATTTTGATAAAATAGTGAGTTATTTGGGTTATAATATGCATGTGAGTATTGCGACTAATAATGATTAATTATTATGAAAATGTGCAAAAAAAAAGAATTATTAAATTATTTTAAAATGAATTTTTTTATTAATATGATATAGATATAATTGTGTTACATAGTTATTAACAATATGAAAAACTTTTTGTGTTATTTTTTTAGGTACTAGATGGACAGTTGGATTTATGGACCAATTGATCCAATGTCCTTAACGACCAACAAATCACGTGTCAGATGATATATGACAGGAAAGACAGGAGAAGACTACTCTCATGTCAATTAACTGAAAAAAATACGATCAACAGATATTACAAAAACTCAAAAAACTCTTCTACAAAAATGTGGGTTTGGGATTTTTAGCTATCCAGCAGTTGTACCACAAACTGAAATTGGGCTCGTGTCCGCCTTGGTGGAGAGATGGCGGCCGAGACCAATAGTTTTCACCTAAATTGTGGAGAAATTACAATCACTTTAGAGGATGTACACTTCATTCTTGGGTTGTCGGTGGTTGGAAAACCCTTTACTTGTCCATTATTTGACACTCCATTGGCTCATTTTAAAGAATGTTTTGGTAGTGAAGTAGTTGCTGAGTATCATGAATCAAAAAATACGGCTCTATTTCATTACTATGGTTGCAGCAATATTTTATAATTGTCCCCCTAAAGCAAGTAAGGAATTGTTGGTCGATGCACAAAGGCCTATATTCTTTGGTTGTGTGGGGCAATATTGTTCCCCACTAGGAATAAAAATATTGTTCATCCCAAGTATATTATTTTATTGCTAATGTTGAAAATTGTGTAACGTATTCTCGGGGTGCAGCTGTGTTGGGCTATTTGTATAGGTCTTTATATACTGCTACTAGGAAAGGAGCGAAATATATTAAGGGACGTGTCACACGTTTACAAATTTGGGCATACGAGCGTATATTAATTGGAAGGCCCGACCCCTGACCTCAATCACAGTTATGGTTACCTAGGGCCCTAACCTGAACATACTCAGAAATCACAGCTACCCTGATAGATGATAAAATCCCCATCATCATTTGAAATTTTACCGAGGGGAGTTAGATGTCCAGCTTGAATGACAAGTAGTTTGGCGCCCTTACGTGAGGTGGGATGACAATAAGAATGGATTTAATTTTGAAGGTTGTTGGGATCTGGTAGAATCTCCTTGATCCATTTTCATATTGTAGAATACCAGATGCCAAATAGGGTAATGAGACAGTATGGGATCCTACAAGGTATATTATCTCCAGCAGAAAATCACATCGATCTTAGAAAGGAAAAGAACATATATTTGTCTTCGTTGATTGCATGGTCTTGAGGCAAGTGTACATCGTACATTGGGAGGCTTTCATGGATCATCTTAAGGGACAACAATACAAAATTTTGAACTACATGAACTTGATTCATACATGACTTGGTACAGAAAAATTACACATAGGAAACTGCATCGCCCTCGACGGGAAGAGGACCTATACTCTACTTACGAGCCTCGGGCTGTTTACAACCAGCAGCATCATCTTATACAAATGGTACACTAATATTTGCATATTTTAACTTGTGTGTCGTGCATTAATTTATGCATATTCCATTTATACATCCTATCTTGTTTACTAATATACTAATATTGTGTTCATCTTACATGACAGGTTGAGAGTGCAAAGTCCTTACTTGATAAGTGCTTTGATTCACTAGTACAAAGTACCTAATAGACACTTAATAGACAACGTTTTTTATAAAAACGTTGTGGTATTTTTTTCTACAACGTTTTTTTAAAAAACGTTGTAGATTATATGCAAAAACGTTATCTATTTAAAATATTTTTTTAATTTTAACTAGATAATATTTTTTTAAAAACGTTGTGTATGATGAAAAACACGAAGCACGCTAAACTGAAAACTTAAAAAAAAATCCCTTGTCTTTCGTCCCTGCCCTTATTTCTATCTCCCCAACCCGTTTCTCTCTCCTCCTGTCGCGCTCTCCCTCTTCAGTCCGTTTACTTCCTCCAAACCCTAGCCACTCTAGTTTCTCTTTGCCTAGGGTTTTTGCTCTGCTTTTGGCTTTTGTTTCATTCTTTTTTCTTCATTACTCTACTAGATTTATTCAGTTTTTCGATTTCAAGTGTTAGTTTTGTTATTGCAATGGAGTTCGGAGTTTCTCGAAAGAGAGGAGGCCAGAAGCTGCTTTGAAAGGCAATGGCGGCTTCAAGAAGTCGAAACAAGAGTTCTAGTAGTTTCTCTTGTCGCCGGTTCGATGCTGAAAGTGCGTCAGTTCTATGGCCTCGTCTCCGCTCGCTCGCCGTGGTTTGACCGATAATTCTTGTTTTCTGCCTCCGTTTCCGCCGCAATTGATGTTCCCTGTGATTTGAGGTAAAGATGTGGTGTTTGGGAGGAGAAGCCTTAGAAATCGGAGACTGATTTGTCTGGTAAGTATTTTTCTGGCTTTAATTTCTTCATTTTCATGGTTTAATCGTACATTTGATGCTAAACCGACACAAATCTGTTCAAGTTGATTTGGGTAATTTCTACTCATGTTTGATGAAGTAAATAGACCGTGCTTTGAATAATGTAAGAAAAATAGCAGATGTTTTCTCCTTATCTTCATTGTATTTTTGGATCATCTTTAACTTATACCTTTAGTTAATAAATTGATATTATCAGTTTCTTATGGTTGCCATTTCTAGCTCTTTTGATTTTCAAAGCATAATTTTGTTTTAATTTTACTTTGTCAAATAATTATATTATTAATATATCCTTCAGGTACTAATCAGCTTTAATTTCATAATCTTTTTTGGACATTGGTTCTGTTTCAAGAATTCTAGATGGCATAATGATGCTCTGCCTGCAGTTTTGTTGGACGATTGAGAACCAAGAAAGTAGTGCAAATACTGTCGAACTGGAGCATATAACTGAGGTAGATTGATTGCGTTTGTCCCGTATAATTACTTATGTAGTTGAATGCTGCTAATAAATATGGCATGCTGATTCTTCCAAGTACGCATGTTGCCACTTCTCATGAGTAATATTTTGATATATAATCAACTTGACACAAGCGGGGAATTGTGTACGTTGTATATCTGTCGAGTATATTACAACGGCATTAACCCCTTCTTGTGTGTTCAAGCTTAAGATCAACATTCATGATCCTTGGTGTCATTGCATATGCTATTATGTAGTAATAACATGCTTTGAGTAATTTTGTTTGTGTATTCAGATTGTGGTCATGCCCAAACATCAAAACACTATCATTACTTTGATTATCATATTTCACCATTAAATTTTTGTTCCTTCAGGAATTTAACAAGAAATCAAACTCCCTATACACAAAGGTTGCTTCTCTTGAGGCTGGTCCCGAAAGATTTAAGTACCTTGCTCACTATCACGAGGTATGTGGTTAATTATTTTATCATCATGACACTTGAGCTTTCTGTACTAGTTAATTTATGATATTTTTGAGTGCATTGGCAGCATACAGAGGGAACATGTTCTTTTAGGGGACCAAAGTGATGAGGATGTTGAGGGTGTAGAAAATTCCAAGTGGACAACCATAAAAGCTGTACTGCTGTTGTTACAGGGGACTGTTATTGCAGCTTCATTCGCTGATCCTCTGGTAGATGCTGTTGATAATTTCTCTAGTGCCACAAACATCCCTTCTTTCTTCATCTCATTCATGCTCTGCCCTGGCAAACAACTCTAGTGAGGCAGTGTCAGCAATTATCTTTGCTAGCCGTAAGAGGTTGAGATCTGCGTCCTTAACATTTTCTGAGGTTTGTTTCTTTTGGTTTTCTCATATATTGCGAGAGTATATATTTATAATGTTTGCTAAAATATTATATGTTATTTTTAACTACATTAATGATATGTCAAAAAATTATTATATAGATGGGTTTTCAGCGTGCCTTAAAATCCTGCCACTAATGCTCAATGAAAGAGGGTTTTCTGTAAGATAGTTTCTTTAGAATTTCAATGCCACTGTAAAAGTTATTTAAAATATTATTCACTAATAATTTAAAAGCAATTCTAATAGTTCCATTAGTTGCTGTTAACATATTTAGCTTGACTTTCCAGCAGGCATGGAAGATAATAGTTTGACTACTTTTAGCTTTATGATGCTTTTTTTATGATGTTGCTGCAGACATTAATAATGGGAAACCGTGATGCAATCAATGAAATGTCTGGCACAAATGCAGCTGTTCTTCTTTCAATTCTTAAGCTGATCATTGAAAATATGATCTGTATGGTCAAGTGGCATATCCTAAACGCCATGAGCAATCTGAAGTTCCTGACATATATCGTTTGACAGCAAAGACAAAGGTAGTATTTCCTGATCTTTTTTAAATTGGAGGGAAAGAAGGTTATGTTTACGTGTCCTATTATTTGTTGGAATCAAATAAAGATGTCATAGCAGCAGCAGACTAGACATGCTATTTCGAAAGATTTAGCTACTTATTTAGAATTTGCAGAAGTCAAATACCAGGTACCATAAACATGTTAATTTGCGAAGGCATGTAGATTAGATGTTTTATATTTTCATGCTTGATTTGTAGTTGAGCTTTATTGTCCTTGCAGTTTGAGTTGCCTGAGGATGCAAGATCACAGTAAGGAAAATCTCAGTTATTCGCAACCTTTGCCAGAAGGTAACTTATATGTCCTTTAAAGCATTTTGATAGTGTGATGAATAATCTAATACTGCACTTGATGTAATATGATAGTTGATCGCATATTTACAGACATATTTTTTTTTTCTCTGTATATATAGTTGAATCAATTTGCAATATGTTGTATTATAGATTTATAGACAGATTGATCATTGGTGTATTGTTGTGTTATAGATTTACAGACAGATTGGTGAGAAGTATGGGGTGGACTACTCTGAAGATGAGATACTGAACAGATACAGGAGAGCATATGAGCATCCTTGGGGAAGATATAGCCTAAGGTGATTTATGTTCTACCTAATATTATTAGCTAGTTTTCTGAAAATTTCTAGACAAATACTGGTAGCTAACTATAACTTTCTTTTATTAGTGTTAGTTATAATGTGTTTTGTGTCTTCTTAACAATGGCAATATTTTGTTGTGGAATGAAAAGAGACTTGTGAGAATGCTGTGAATTCAGTTTGTGGTATTGAACAAATACTGTTAGGCACTCTGTTCTTGTGTATGTCAACTCCCTCCATTAAGTTTGCAGTTAATATATTGTGCTGTTCAAAATCTAGATGTAATTCGTTCATAGAGTTCAGTGGGTTATTTTAACTAATTATGATTTTTTCCAAAAAGATTGGAGATAAAGCAATCAGCAGGAAGAGCACAGGAAGTCCAGGACTTGAGGAAGTTAGGGTTTATGGTACAAATGAAGTATGGGAACTGCTCAAATCTGGAAGTCGAGTGAGATCTGTTGGATCCACTAGTGCTAATGAGCTTAGTAGCCGTTCTCACTGGTAGCCGTTCTCACTGGAAGTCGAGTGAGATACTCATTTGGTTGAGTGATTATTCTGTGTGATGTGAATTTGAGATGTATATATGGATAGTTTGATATATTTTTTGTGGATGCATATAATCAAATTCTTTGAAAGTGAATTTGAGAAGCATATATGGATACATTTTGGTATATTTTTCGTGGATTATTGGGATGTATTTGAATGATTGATATATTTTGGCTATATTGCAGGTGCATTGGTAATATATGTGAACAAATTTTTTTTTTATTTTTTTATCTACAACATTTAAAAAACGTTGTCTGGTATACTAAACAACAATATTTTTTTTATTTTTTTTTATCTAGAACATTTAAAAAACGTTGTCTTAAATATTAAATAACAACATTTTTTTATTCTACAACATTTAAAAAACGTTGTCTTATATACTAAACAACAACGTTTTACCCAAAAAACGTTGTGAAATTATACATTCTACAACGTTTTTAAGCATCTGCTAATTTTTGAAAACAAAACTACAACGTTTTTTTCGAAAAAACGTTGTGTATTGTGTTTAACTACAACGTTTTAAAAACGTTGTGTAAGAGTGTCAAATAGACAACACCCTTAACCACTACGTTTTTCTGACAGAAACCACAACGTTTTTTCCGCGTTGTCTATTTACTGTTTTGTAGTGGTGTTTTATTGAGATGCCACCAGACTATGTAGTTGAGAAACAGGTATGTGACCATAATTATTGTGTATACAACTCTGAAGTTAAGGGAAACAATATAAACTCGTAGGGGGGTCTCAATGGTGAAGAGCGAGAGGAGCCAAGTAATGATGCGGTACAAGACGAGTTACATTCCACACCACCCAAACTTATGTCCCCTCATACTCATTTGAGTCTGACTTCACAGAGAAGGCAAAAGTTCAGGTACTTAATATTAATGTTAATATTAATATTATTAATGATTAATAATAATATTAGTAATAGTAATTACCATGCTTAATATTATTCAGGCCCAAGATATAGCGGAAGGGTACATCCCCACCACCCAGACTTGTGTGCCCTCCTACTCATTCGAGTCTGGCTTCATAGAGCAGACGGTATTATTCCCTCTTAATTTTATGTTATAAAAATTTTAATATTATTAATATTTTCAGGTACAAGATATAACTGGTGGGTACATCCCCAGTCCCACCGAGGCTAGCTTCATAGAGCAGGCGGGTAAACAGGTACTATTATTCTCATGTTACTAATATTATTCCCTCTTCAATTTATTAGTTAAAAAAATTAATATTAGTAATTATTATGAATGCTAATATATTTATTTTTATCAATATATTTTCCAAGTACACGAGCATGTGGAATTACACATCTTTTATGGTGTGAAAAAGTGTCTGAGCAATCAGTCATGAAATGATTAAAACACATTGCTTGATCTTGTTCAAAGTCAGCAGTTGTTGGGCTAAAGAGTAATTCTTCAACATCAGTTTTGTTTGCGTTTCTTTTCCAACGAGAAAAAATCATGTCGCTTGGAATTTGGGAAATACTCTTAGCTAAGAAATATCTCAAGATGTGCATGCATAATTCACCAGAATGAGAAAATAATTGACAATTACATGTTACCGACCCTAGCTGATGATTGTTGACGATTTCTATATATCTTCCACCATTTTCAGCTGCATGTGTCTTATACACTGCATAAACCTTTGTTTTAGGGCCACACAACTCACTAACTTTACTAACATTGTACTTCATGGAATCGATGAATTGACGTTGAAAACGTCTAAACATTTCTTTTGTGTACACCTGCGCAACATGCACTTCCAAAGATGACCCGAGTACCATATTCCTTTTTTGATGTTGTGTTATGTAGTCAGCCTTCCCCTCTCTAATAAATTATTTTCCTATAGCCTTCCGACTCTGCACTACAAATTCTTTCATGCCTATTGAAGCATTGACAAACTCATTAAAAAAATGATTCATGCTCTCGCTTCTTCCAGTGGTTATCATTCCCACGACAAAATATCTCTTTGTATACACTGGAATCCATTTTTCTCGTACATCATAGAAACTTCTAATCCACTAATTGTTATACAATTCATAATTCCTCAACAGAATCTGCCAACGCTCTTCAAACTCCCCGATGGACAATGAATTATACACATAATTGTTAAAATGGTCTTTAAAGGATGGGTGCTCAGAATAAACATGATGCAATTTCTCAGGAAATTTGTTGCTAATATGCCAAGAACATAATAAGTGATTAGTAGGCGGGAGTACCTTAGCAATAACATTACTCATGGCTTTGTCTTGGTCAGTGATGATGGTTATAGGAGTTTTGTAGTCCATGGCTTCGAGCCATGTCTCTAATACCCAAACGAAAGTGTCCTCTGTCTCATCCCTTAACAATGTAAATCCGAACAATATAAACTGAAAATGGTGGTTAACCCCAGTAAAAGGAATAAACGACATGTTATACTTATTTTTCCTATACGTACTGTCAAATGTCACAACATCACCGAAATGTTGATACATAGACCTTGATCGGGCGTCAACCCACAAAATGCATACTATACGATTTGTTGCATCTGGTTTGACACAATAAAAAATTTACTCAAACTTCTAGATGCAAGTTTTTGCAAATAATTTACAGCAGCATGTGTATCATTGTCATCTGCAGAATCACATCTTAAATCTCTCACCACATTTTGAACATTAACATTAGAAAAAGGAACATTTTGCAACCCGCCACCCATTGTGCTCAAAACGTTCATCATCCTACTAGGTCCAATACCAGACTTATTTAAAGTATTAATTAATTTTCTTGCAACCGGAGTAATATTTCTATGTCTCAATCAAATCTACCTTGGTAGGGGTCATTAGGTGATGATTGTGCTCTAATTCAATAGTATAAATATGCCAACTGTCTTCTTTCTTATTATGAACAACATATATTCTAGCTTTGCATAATGTGCATCCTATATAGTCTCATTGCCTAGTTATTTTCTTACTACCATCTTCATCATCAGGCAAACTCTTTACAAAAATTGGTGTACCGGTTTTTTTACAAACATACAACCTAGACGACACATCATTAGTACCAAAATGTTTATGACTAGTTGCAATTATAATCTCAAAACCATTTTTTTAGCATACGACTTGTAAAAAAATTCAATTTCTTCCAACTTAGAAAATAATTTACCAACGTATGGCACTAATTCAGATTTACTACTTTCAACTTCACTTACAAACTCAGATGTATTTTCACAATTTAAACTAACAACAGAATCTGAAGAACTTGATACAAACCTTTTATGAGCAAGTATGTTGTGTGCCATTCTGAAATAAGAAGGAAGAAACACCATATAAGAATTTCAACTTGGACTTGAGATTAAAAGTGGGCAACTACATCAACAAAAAAATCAAATCTAAAAAAAGGAAAGAAATATCGAGAGGAAACCAAGACATGAGATCTGTGAGAGGAAAGGTTGGAGAGATAATTCAACAATGGAGGAAGTAAGCATGATATTTTAAAAAAATTCCCCATATCGCAACAGTTTGTAGTGACAGAACATTTAAATCCGTGAAAGATAAAAGGTTTTCAATTTGTCATAAAAGCCGGTCAACTTTGTCATAAACTTGAAAAGGCAGTTAATTTGCCATAAAAGCCAATCATTTTTGTCATAAAGTTGTTAACTTTGTCACAATATTGTAATAATTTTGTTAGGTCCTGCCAACAGAGGCTGTAGCGGCAGGCATGTATTAAATTGTTAGGGGTATTAATGTAATAAGCTAACAGGATTAAAGGGGGGTAGACTGCCGCTACAAGCTGTAGCGGCGGGAGGGAAATCAACCAATCTCAGCCATTAAATGTATAGATCAACAGATGTAAACTTGGTTGTTGAAAAGTGTCAATGGCAACCATTTTCCACTGATTAAATCCCATATATATATATATATATATATACGGTCTGGTTATTAAGCTCAGTACCCCTTATCTAACATACCTTGCCCACCCCCCTTTAGCGATGGACCGGGCGACAATTCGGTCCGTCGCTATATGTTCGATTCGTCACTATATATTGTCCATCACTATATGTTGTCAGTCGCTAAAATCTAAGACGACAGTTCTATATATAGCGACGGACCTAATCGTCACCCGGTCTGTCACTGAAGGGGGGGTGAGCAAGGTATGTTAGATAAAGGGGTGAGTTTAAGATCCGGACCGTATATATATATATATATATATATATATATATATATATATATATATATATATTGAGCAATGATCCATAGCATGTATTTGTTATGAATAAAAAATTAGCAAATATCATCTTCATTACAATTACAAACGGATGGGATTAAAAATCTAGAATCTTCATTCGCTAGAAATTCTAGCTGATTGGAATAATATAATTTGCTGACCATTATACCCCATCCGCTAGGAATTCTAGCGAACTAGAAATCTTAATGTTTCCTATTTTTAGTCATTCCAAATCAAATCACCAAAGCATGTTTCCTATGTTTAATTAGAATGTATATAATGGACTGACCCTAACAATTACAACACTAGTCCCTCCCGAGCTCATGTAATTTAAACTTGACACCGAAGGCGAAGGGGGGGCTCTCACTAGGTAATGGTGAATTCGAAACTCCGACAATGTGAGACGGAGACGACGAAGGGTAAGACGAATGTGATGGACTTTTATCAATTTTAGTAATTGAAGCTTATAGAGAAGACTATCAAAATTATTGTATCTGCAAATCGTCGCAGAGAAACACCAATGTTTTTAAGAGATTGAATATAAGCAACATGAGAAGCATCAAAATTGTTCCTTGAATCAATAGTTCGTTCAATAAATTTCTTCCTCTTCTTGCACAAACGCAGAGCTTCACTCTGCTTTTGAAGTTGTCATTTTTTTCACTCAACACTGACCCAAAAAACCCATTTTTGTGCAACCCAAATATGATGCCTCACCTTTACCAAAAACCCAGAAAACAAATGATGGAAAAAGGGAGAACACAAAAAAACCCTCTTTTTTCTTTTTGTTATTCTTCAAACCCTAACATTAACAACATAGAAATACATAGCAAACCATTTAACAAGACATAAAATGAATTTTGTTTTAAAAGAAAAAATAAAGACCCACCTTTGATTTGACTTATGAAAAGAGACCCAGACAAAATATAGGAGCTAGCTTCACTATTTTCACTAAAAGAAGATAGGAGTCAACAAAAAAGTATGAATTTTTGTTTTTTTGACTTAGGGGCTGTTTGATAAAAACTGAATGAATATCTGAATCTGAATGAGTTGAATCTGAATCTGATTGAAAAAAGTTATTTGATAATTGATATGTCTGAAACATCTTAATAGCAGTCTTTTACTATTTTACCCCTTTAACATTCTTTTCCCATTTTGGAAGTTTAACAGTTAGTTCATTCACCTACAATATACATTTGTGCTCATAAATTTATGCACAATTATTTGATTATATTTGTGATTATAAAATTACTTAAAATAAAAAAATAATTTTCCATAAAAAACGTGACGCCCCCAAAATAGGTCCACACAACCCATTCTTGTTAGTGTTTATGCCCTATAGGCCAATTATTTGATGTAATTGCTTAACATTTTGATATTATATTTGATTGAATAAATAAATAATTTTATTATGGTTTTATTTACTGCGTAATATAATTGTTAACATAATAAAATTCCTTAGAATAGTGATACAAATTATATAGTTTCAAGTATGTGACTTGAACATGAGATTATATAATTACAATTAGTATCATTGTTCTTAAATGTCCCTAGTCGAGTATCATTGTTGATGGGACAACAATGATGCATTGAGACTAGTGTGTGGATTGACAGATGACCAAATCTCATTGGTCATAAATATATGAGATATTAAGTTAACACATAGGTACATGTTAGAGAACGATGTATTGGACAGACCCACCATGAGAATTCTATGCGGAGCATTATGCAAAGTGTCATTAGAAATTCTCATAGCGACAATGATGTAATGGTCCTCTGACCTGAAATCACTATATTACTACACGAGAATTTATGTACTTTGAAATCATCAAATGTCACCTTTAATAGGGTGGACTATAAAAGTGATTATTGGGTACATCATGAATTGTGTGAGGAATATGAGTGATCTAGATGGAATTTAACCCTCCTATATATAAGGGATGATATCCATAGGCCTCTTGATTGAGTAGGACTATGAAATGCATGACCATGCTCAAATAGTGATTTGTTTCATATAGTCTACTCATTGATCAAGAAAACTCAGATTAAATTATGAAGAGTATGACACATTCCATGACTCGAGTTTAATCTAGGATATTAAGGTTAAAAGGATTAAATTACATTGAAACATTGGTCACGAAAAGGTTGCATCGAATCATCGATCTTATTATTACTTGGGTAGCAGTGATGCATTACTAGATGCCGATCACTGTTTATAATTTTATAATATGATTTTAAAATTATTGTCAACGTAATAATAACCTATAGGGTCACACACATAGAACATAATTAAAAGGGAATTAATTGAAATTATAAAGATTTAAATATGTCAATATGATTGATAGTATTTAAATTACGAATTTAAATTAATAGGATAATTTATATATAGGTATATTAATTAAGTAAGACTTAATTAAGATATATATATATATATATATATATATATAAATTCAGATTTAATTAAATTAGGTTTTGAATAATTCCTTTTAATCGCTATATATATGATATGTAGCAGCCATTTTAGGTATTATTCATTAACAAAAACCCTAGTCGCTCTTAGAGAGAGACTAGAGAGAAACTAGTTTTAGAAAATCCTCATCCTTGGTGGCTAGTACCGCGTTTCCTTCTTCTGCAGATCGTACGACAATTGGCGGAGTGTTCGTGTGGATACCATAGAGACACAGATCGTTCGAATTGCGTTGAAGATTCGACCGCATCGATTCTAGCTTTGATAATTGGTATAATTTCTAACCTCTGAATTAATTGAATTTTTTACATGGATCCTATTTTAGGGTTTCAAAATTGCCTTTAAATTGGTTTATTTCTGCTGCATTTCTGTGTCGAAATCCTACAATGGTATCAAAGCTACTTGCAAAAAGATTAATTCAGATAACGTGTTTATATTGATTATAAAATTTTACCGATCTGAAATTGATTATATTGTTTTTGATATATGATGATACAATTTTATCGAACTGAAATTGAGTATATGATATTCTGTAATCGACATATTCTATTGTTATGAATATCAGTAATAGATATGCATGTATATGATTTTTTGTTAATTGAGTATATGATATTCTGTAATCGATATATTATGGTATTATGAATATTAGTAATAGATATGCATGTATATGATGTTCTGTTAATTGTATCTTATATGGCGTAATAACAATATACAACTTATGTTCTAATTGGATTAGAAGTATACAGATTCAGTTTAATATGATTAATTAAAACCGGACATATATGATATGTACTGGTTGTATTGTTATTATGACTGTTTTGGTGGATTAAATATATGATTCTGAAACTGTTTTAGAAATTCGTATGGAAAAATTTTGCAATACAGATTGTAGTTCGAAAATTTTTTCCAGGGGCGCTCGCTGACCCCGCTCGCTGACCAGTCAGTGAGACCACCTGCCGACTGATCGGTCAACCGGACCACCTCTAGGGGGGAGACCCCCCATTGGACCCCCCTTTTAACCCATAGGTTAGTGGTTTTTGGTTTTGAAATACGGCTTGCATGTCGTGCCTTTCTATAAATTCTAATGTAATATTCTCTTCTCATCTAAATTCCCTCGAATGTAACTCAAGGTTTCTTTATGTCATGTAATAATCTATAATCGATGAAGATGTCAAGATGGAGAACACGATGGAAAGATGATGATGGAGAGGAGGCACATGCTTGAGGAAGATCCAAGGAAGCTATTTATTTTAAGATCTGTTACCACCTTAGATTGACCTTCAATCTATCATTAGCTTGAAAAGATTGATAGTGGATTGGGCCATAACTGTGACACATTTAATTTCACACTTTATTTATGCTTGTATGTGATATGATATGATAAATAATGTGCATACTTAATAAGATTAAGAATTGGTGAGATCTAAATTTATTTATAAAATCCCTCATTAAATTATTAAGTCTAAATCAGTTGCCTTCCAATGAATAACACATCAAGACCTTGATCAATAGATGTAGGTTTGCCAAAGAAAAGTACCCTATTTATCTAGGTAAGATGCGATAGGATAATTGTGATATCCAAATTGTTAAAATCATTGGGCAAGACTTAACTAAGTTATCTCAATAGGATTGTGGACTTAGAGGCATAGAGTTTGGTAGGTAGCATTAGATGGACTAGAAACAATTGTTGTTTACCAAACTATCCAAGAGTTATATATGATATAATTGACAAAAGGGTTGTCTACCTAAATAATTATGTTTTAAGAGATTAGCCAAAGCTAAATTAAGTCATAATGAAATATGGATCTTGGTACACTAGAAAGATTTAATAAAAATGCTTTCCGAATTAATGGTGAGGGCTATTAATTTGAATAAAATAGTGGGAGATATATTTTGAATGTACTATTATCAATTACATAATATCAACTCTGTAATTTGACTTATTATTTTGGCACTTATAAATTGTAGATATCAATGGTAAACAACAACAACACAAGTAGTCTTTCACTACGATCAGTCCTTGAGAAGGACAAGCTGAGTGGAATAAATTTCCTTGACTGGCACAAGAACTTGAGGATTGTCCTCAAACAAGAGCACAAGCTATATGTCCTTGATGGGCCCATTCCAGCAGCACCAGCTATCACTGCACCACGTGCAGAGCATAATGCTTACAAGAAGCATCAAGATGATGCTCTGGACGTGAGTTGTCTCATTCTAGCAACCATGAACGATGAGCTTCAGAAGCAACATGAGTTGATGGATGCTTATGAGATGATCGAGCATCTCAAGAAATTGTTCGAAGGGCATGCTCGACAGGAGAGGTATGATACAATCAAGGTGTTGTATCACTTCAAGATGGGTGAACGTGATCCAGTTGGTCCACATGTGCTTAAAATGATTGGGTATATTGAGTACCTTGATAGGTTGGGTTTTCCAATCACTCCGGAAGCCCAAACTGATCTTGATTTGCAATCATTGAATAACAACTACTCTCAATTTGTTATAAATTATCTAATGAATGAAATTGAGAAACCCCTTACTGAGTTGTTGAGCATGTTAAGAACTGCTGAGAACAACATAAAAAAGGCAGGACCCGCTTCCATAATGATGGTGCAAAAGGGGAATGCTAAGGGAAAATGGAAAGCAAGAAAAATATAGGATCTAATTCTGGTGCCAAACCTAATTTCAAAACCAAACAGGCTTTAAAACCTAAAGGTGGGGTGGCTAAAGAAGGTGATTGTCACTTCTGTGGAAAACCTGGACACTAGAAGAAGAATTGTCATGCTTATTTGGAAGAAGTGAAGAAAAAGAAAGGAAGTGTGACTTCTGATTCAGGTATATATGTTATAGAAGTCAACTTGTCTACTTTTACATCATGGGTATTAGATACTGGATGTGGTTCTCACATTTGTGTTAATGTGCAGGAACTTCGAAGGAGTAGGATTTTGGTAAAAGGAGAGGTTGACTTACGAGTTGGGAATGGAGCAAAAGTTGCTGCACTGGCCGTATGAACTTATCATTTATCTTTGCCCACTGGGATAATATTAGAATTAGAGGATTGTTATTATATGTCTGCTATAAGCAAAAATATTATTTCTGTTTCTTGTTTGGACAAGAAAGGTTTTTCATTTATAATAAGAACAATCGTTGTTCATTTTACTTAAATGATATTTGCTATGGTGTTGCACAATTGTTTAACGGTCTTTATATTCTTGATTTGGAAATGCCTATCTATAACATAAATACAAAATGATTTAAATCAAATGATTCAAATCCGACATATCTCTGGCACTGTCATTTGGGCCATATAAATGAGAAACACATATCAAAACTCCATAAAGATGGATTTTTGGATTCATTTGATTTTGAATCATATGAAAAATGTGAATCTTGTTTATTAGGCAATATGACTAAAGCCCCTTTCACTGGACACAGTGAACGGGCTAGCGATATATTGGGACTTATACATAGTGATGTATGTGGACCCATGAGTTCATTAGCAAGAGGTAGGTTTTATTACTTTATTACATTTACTGACGACTTCAGTAGATATGGATATGTGTATCTTATGAGACACAAATTCGAATCCTTTGTAAAGTTCAAGGAATTCAAGAATGAAGTTCAAAACCAATTTGGCAAAAGCATAAAAGCCCTTCGATTCGATAGAGGAGGTGAATACTTAAGCCAAGACTTTGATGACCATCTAAAGGAGTGTGGTATTATATCACAACTCACTCCACCTAGAACACCACAATGGAATGGTGTGTCTGAGAGGAGGAATCGAACCTTGTTGGACATGGTACGATCAATGATGAGTCATGCAGATCTTATAATAAGCTTCTGGGGTCATGCCCTAGAGACTACTGCATTCACACTTAACCGTGTTCCTACAAAAAATGGTTCAGAAGACACCATATGAGATGTGGACTAAGAAACGGCCTAGTATGTCGTTCATGAAGATTTGGGGTTGCGAGGCATTTGTAAAACGTCTGGATTCTGACAAGCTCGGACCCAAATCTGACAAATGTAATTTTGTGGGATACACAAAAGAAACAAAAGGTTATTATTTCTACAAACCTTCTGAGAAGAAATTGTTTGTTGCTCGAACTGGTATTTTTTAAGAAAGAGAATTTGTCTCTAAAGGAAACAGTGGGAGGAAAGTAGAACTCGAAGAAATTTTAGAACCACATAATATCATTGAACCTGAGTTGGAACGTGGGCAGGAACCACAAGATGTTATGGAAAGTGAACCTGCTCAAATTACACAAGGAATTCGTAGATTTGGTAGGACACACCAGGAGCCCGAGAGATATTATGGATATCTTATGACTCAAAACGGCGATGTGATGCTCATAGATCAGGATGAGCCTACTTTCTACCAAGAAGCTATGAATGGACCAGATTCTGAGAGATGGCTTGAAGCCATGAGATCTAAAATGGACTCCATGTATACTAACCAAGTATAGACTTTGGTTGATCCACCCGAAGGGGTAAAACCAATAGGTTTCAAGAAGAAAACCGACATGGATGGTAATGTACAAACCTATAAAGGCCGGCTGGTAGCAAAAGGTTTCAAACAAGTTCAAGGTGTTGACTATGATGAAACCTTCTCTCCAGTGTCAATGGTTAAATCCATCAGGATCTTACTTGCTATTGCAGCTTTTTATGATTACGAAATTTGGCAGATGGATGTCAAAACTGCTTTCCTTAATGGAAATCTCCTTGAGGATGTGTACATGACACAACCTGAGGGTTTTGTCGCTCCAAAGGATGCTGGAAAGATATGTAAGCTGCAACGATCCATTTATAGATTGAAGCAAGCCTCTCAGAGTTGGAATCTTTGATTTGATGAAGCAGTCAAAGAGTTTGGCTTTATTAAAAATGAAGATGAACCTTATGTATATAAGAAGGTTAGTGGGAGTCACATTGTATTCATGATATTATATGTTGACGACATATTAATTATTGGGAATGACATTCCTTCATTACAGGCTGTAAAAACATAGTTAGGAAAATATTTCTCCATGAAAGATTTAGGCGATGTAGCCTACATTTTAGGTATCAAGATCTATCGAGATCGATCGAGAAAAATGATTGACCTAAGTTAGAGTACATATATTGATAAAGTGCTAAAACGGTTCAACATGCAAGAGGGAAAAAGAGGACACTTACCCATGACTCATGGTGTAAAGTTCTCTAAGGCCCAATGTCCTAAATCACAAGATGATGAGGAGTGTATAAGAAAGATCCCTTATGCTTCGGCAATTGGATCTATCATGTATGCAATGATATGTACTCATCCGGATGTCTCATATGCTTTGAGTATAACGAGCAAATACCAGTCGAATCTAGGTGAAGGTCACTGGATAGTAGTCAAGAATATCCTCAAGTACCTAAAAAGGACTAAGGATTCATTCTTGGTATATGGAGGTGAAGACGAACTAGCAGTAAAGGGTAACACAGATGCTAGTTTCCAGACTGATAATGATGATTATAAGTCTCAGTCATGTTTTGTATTTTGCCTTAATGGTGGTTCTATTAGCTGAAAGAGTTCGAAGCAAGAGACAGTAGCCGATTCTATAACAGAGGCTGAGTATATTGCTTCTTCTAGTGCGACCAAGGAGGCAGTATGGATTAAAAAGTTCATCACTAAACTAGGTGTTGTTCCAATCATTGTTGATCCAGTTAAGCTATACTGTGATAACAATGGAGCCATTGCACAGGCTAAGGAACCCAGATCTCACTAATGATCCAAGCATATACTTAGGCGGTACCACCTCATCAGTGAAATCATTGATAGAGGAGATGTACATATAGGAAGAGTGCTAATAGATGATAATGTTATATATCCATTGACCAAGGCTTTATTGCAGCAGAAGCACGACAGTCACACTAGTTCCATAGGTAATAGATACATGAGTGATTGGCTCTAGTGCAAGTAGGAGACTGTTAGTGTTTATGCCCTAGAGGCCAATTATTTGATATAATTGCTTAATATTTTGATATTATATTTGATTGAATAAATAAATGATTTATTATGGTTTTATATACTGCGTAATATAATTGTTAACATAATAAAATTCCTTAGAATAGTTATACAAATTATATAGTTTCAAGTATGTGACTTGAACATGAGATTATATAATTACAATTAGTATCATTGTTCTTAAATGTCCTTAGTCGAGTATCATTATTGATGGGACAACAATGATGCATTGAGACTAGTGTGTGGATTGACTGATGACCAAATCTCATTGGTCATAAATATATGAGATATTAAGTCCACGCATAGGTACATGTTAGAGAACGATGTATTGGACAGATCCACCATGAGAATTCTATGCGGAGCATTATGCAAAGTGTCATTAGAAATTCTCATAGCGACAATGATGTAATGGTCCTCTGACCTGAAATCACTATATTACTACACGAGAATTTATGTACTTTGATATCATCAAATGTCACCTTTAATAGGGTGGACTATAAAGGTGATTATTGGGTACATCATGAATCGTGTGAGGAATATGAGTGATCTAGATGAAATTTAACCCTCCTATATATATTAGGGATGATATCCATAGGCCTCTTGATTGAGTAGGACTATGAAATGCATGGCCATGCTCAAATAGTGATTTGTTTCATATAGTCTACTCATTGATCAAGGAAACTAAGATTAAATTATGAAGAGTATGACACATTTCATGACTCGAGTTTAATCTAGGATATTAAGGTTAAAAGGATTAAATTACATTGAAACATTGGTCACGAAAAGATTGCATCAAATCATCGATCTTATTATTACTTGGGTAGCAGTGATGCATTACTAGATGCCGCTCACTGTTTATAATTTTATAATATGATTTTAAAATTATTGCTAACGTAATAATAACCTATAGGGTCACACACATAGAACGTAATTAAAATGGAATAAATTTAAATTTTAAAGATTTAAATATGTCAATATGATTGATAGTATTTAAATTACGAATTTAAATTAATAGGATAATTTATATATAGGTATATTAATTAAGTAAGACTTAATTAAGATATATATATATATATATATATATATATATATATATATATATATATATATATTTAGATTTTATTAAATTAGGTTTTGAATAATTCCTTTTAATCGCTATATATATGATATGTAGCAGCCATTTTAGGTATTATTCATTAACAAAAACCCTAGTCGCTCTTAGAGAGAGACTAGAGAAAAAATAGTTTTAGAAAATCCTCATCCTTGGTGGCTAGTACCGCGTTTCCTTCTTTTACAGATCGTACGACGATTGGCAAGCGTTCGTGTGGATACCATAGAGACACAGTTCGTTCGAATTGCGTTGAAGATTCGATCGCATCGATTCTAGCTTTAATAATCGGTATAATTTCTAACCTCTGAATTAATTAAATTTTTCGCATGGATCCTGTTTTAGGGTTTCAAAATTGCCTTTAAATTGGTTTATTTTTGCTGCGTTTCTGTGCCAAAATCCTACAATTCTGAGTCGCCAGATACACATTATAGAATCCCAATACAAACTTTATTTATACAACTATTAACTGTCATGCAAAATATGATAACATATAAGCTGTGAGTTTCAATATAAATATTGTACTGAATATAATACTACAATATACACACCCAAATTATTCCAATGTCGTGCAAAATAAAACAACAAATATTTGTAGTCTTCAAAGAAACATGAGAAGATTTATGTCCTCCTCATTCTAATGGGGTGTATTTTTTATGTTTCCAAATTCGAGTTCACCTCACCCTATTGTTGTTCACCAAAATTAATTATTAAGTGACGTATAAAATACGACACACACATCTTATGTCCTCAATATAATTATATATTATCATGCTATTTTATAATGTATTAAGAAACTTTCACTGTCTTGGACCATCACACTATTCCCCTGTTATCCCCGTTTGACCCAGCTACACTCTTACTACCTGAAAGGAATTATGAAGCAAAAGGGTGAGCTCAACTAGCCTAGTAAAGAATATTATAATTAAGACAATATAGAACAAATTATCTTTAGTCCTCAACATGAAAAATTTGATAGAATACAATAGACAACATGTTTAAGATCAACAACTGCAGCGGAACCAACAATCCATTAGAAGAGTCAAGTAAAAAATAATGTCTACTATCTCCTACAAATTAAAAGTCCATCATTACTATTTCGTCCCTGTAATACCCATCAATAGTTCTTTGTTGTACCCAAGATAAAAAGAACTTTCATCACCTGTCTTCACCTGAACCACCAAAGATTATAGTTAAATTCATAATTCATATTCATAATCATGTAAAACAATAATTTCTCCTTGTCACAAAGGCTTAATAGAACTTTCACTCAATATCCTTGCCCCAAAGGCTAAAGACATTCAAATGTAATAACAATGATCATACCAATCAATTGTATATCTTTGCACTACGGGCCAAAGATATTCAACTATAAAACCAATAGTCATGATCATGCCAATCAATTATTTTTCAGTGCACTACGACCAAAGACATTCAACTGTAAAACCAATAGTCATGATCCTGCTAAGTAATAGTATCTTTGCACTACAGGCTAAAGATATTTATTTGTATCATCAGTGGTCATGATCATGCCAATCAATTATTTGTCAGTGCACTACGGCCAAAGACATTTAACCGTAAAACCAATGGTCATGATCTTGCTAAATAATAGTCTATCTTTGCATTACGGGCTAAAGATATTTATTTGTATCATCAGTGGTCATGATCATGTCATACACCTATCCATCTTTACACTACATGCCAAAGTTATTAATCAACAGTTCATCTTTGCACTACGACCAAAGATATCAATCAACAGTTCTTATTTGCACTACGGGCATAAGACAACTTTCATCACAAGTCTTTATTTGTAACATTAAAGGTCATGGTTATACCAATACACAGTTCTTGGTCATAATCATACCAATCAACTGTTCATCTTTGCACTACGACCCAAAGATAACTTTCAACACAATATAAACATGAGGATGATGACAATGATATAAAGAATCAATCAAGTGTTATTAAGGATAAATATTAAATATTTATAATTTAATTTATCTAGAGTTCAGGAATATCCAAATTATCAGCATGATAACTAATTGTGGAGTAAAATTCAAGATTGATATTCATGTATCAAAAAAAATTTGGATAGAAAAGAAATCAATTTTTGTCATGAATAGTAATATGTGAATAGTACCATGGGAATAGTACTTCATGAATAGTATCCCATCATGCAAAGTACCCCAAATGAATAGTACCCAAATGACTAGTACCCCGAATAAATAGTACTCCAGTATGAATAATACCCATAAATGGAGAATACGAAAGAAAACGATATTTCTTGACGAGTTCAAAAGAAATGATCTCATACGAGTATAAATGGATATACAAAACTGCAAATGGATTTTTACCCGCCATGAAGTAATCCGCGTAGACAGATCATTTCTACATTTTAATAAAGAATGAATACGAAGGGTTATTCACCATGCATGCGGTAATCCGCGTAGACAGGTTACTCCCATAGATTTATAAAGAATGAATACGAATGGTCATTCACCATGCATGTGGTAATCCACGTAGACAGGTTACTCCCGCAGATTAATAAAGAATGAATATGAAGGGTCATTCACCATACATGCGGTAATCCGTGTAGACAGGTTACTCTTACAAATTAATAAAGAATGAATAAGAAGGGGTATTCACCATGCATGCGGTAATTCGCGTAGACAAATTACTCCCGTAGATTAATAAAGAATGAATACGAAGGGTTATTCACCATGCATGCGGTAATCTGCGTAGACATGTTACTCTCATAGATTAATAAAGAATGAATACGAAAGAAATAATGCCCCTTACGAATACGTAAGTAATATCCCTTACCATACGAGAAATAACATCCCTTACTAATACGAACAATAATATCCCTTACCGTATGAAAAATAACATCCCTTACTAATACGAACAATAATATCTTTTACCATACGAAAAATAACATTCCTTACTAATACGAACAATAATATCCCTTACTGCAATAGTGTAGTAGCAGAATACTCTTCTTATTTCTCTCTTATTATCTCTCTATAGTTTCTCTCTCTAGAGTTTCAGTAAATTCGTAAGAAATAATGAAGGAATGAGCTTCTATTTATAGGAGAATGGACTAAACAGTAACTAATTCATGAATGGTTTAGATTGATTTTCTATTAAAATGGACGGTCCATATTGATTTACTATTAAAACTTTCAACTGATGGTCTATATTGATTTACTAATATTACTTCAACCATCGGTCCATATGGATTTACTATTATGACTTCAACCAGCGGTCCATACTGATTTACTATTATAACTTCAGCGAACGGTCCTAAAAATTAGCACATCTCTCCATGGAATAATAAATCAAACTTACAACAAACGCCTCATGATAAATCCCTCTATTTATATTAAAAAAAATATTTGAATAAATAATTACCACAACACATTTTTAATCTTTCAACAATTATTTATCATTTAATATTATAACTCATAATATTGACAACCAGATCGTTCCCAGGAAAGAGGGGGCTTTCCGATAAGAATTTTTCCTTATTAGTGCGCAATTAAATAACCAAACCCCTTTCCTCGACAGAACTTTCTAGACATTATCAATAATGAAAATAATAATATAAATAACTGCGTCGTCTCAATTATTGATTTAATAATATAAAATATTATGTAGATGATACTATGACAATAATTAAATCAATAATATGTGATACTATGCATCAACTACTGTGACAATTATTGGATAAAATTGAGTGACTTCTTACGTAAGCATCAATAATCAGAGATATTGTGCAATACCGTGTGCTACTTTCATGCGCTACTTTTCAATACCGCGTACCACTGTGGAATAACGCGTATTATTGTACTTTATCACCGGGTATTTCAATAGTTTAACGGTAAAAAATTTTCCGTTATTTTTATAAAAAAGTTATTTATGTCGCTTTCTATATCCGATAGTTATTCCGTTATGGGGTCGACCAATGATAGCGTCATCGTACGAATATCCCCCGACCAAATGAATATTTCCCGGCACAACGAATATTTTATGACAACTTGCTTACTTTGTAAAATTTTCACATATCACCCTTAACTTTAACCTTTTATCAATTTAACCATTTACTAAATAGAATAATAATTATAAAAAAAATTGAATACTTTAATTTCGTAAAATTTGGGGTCTTACAAAAAATCCATACAGAAAAAAGGCCCAACATCTCTCTTCCCCTTCTCTTTTCAATTCTCTCTCTCTAACTCACCCACCCACCCACCCACCCAACTCTGCAAACAACAAATCCATTACTCTCATTTTCTCTCTCTAAAATTAAACCAAAATGTTTGAGGAGTCTGCATCAAATCCTTCAATCTAGGCATCAATCAACCACAACACCCAAAGCTTGATAGATCACCTTTTGTTCTTCAATGCCTCAAACCCATTAATCTCTATAATTTCAGATCCATAGAATCACATACGAGTACTCTTCTCAATAAGCCAATCAAGTATAACAAACCATAGAATCACATCATGCTTTGAGTGATTTATTACTTTCCAATTAGATTATGAACCAGAGACACAAAAAGAGATGGAACATGGTAGCTGAAAAGGATCGAACAAGAAGAAAAATTGGATTGGATTGGATTGAAGTAGAGAGATGGAGTGAAGTCTGATTTTAGAATAAAGAATACAAAGGTAATATTTTAAATTATGAAGGGTAGTTATTATTCAGAAACTAAACTGACCGAATCAACCGAGTTTTTGAGGGTTATCAAATCAGAAGTATTAAAAACCATTCAGTGTCATCTAATATTTTATCAAACAAACTTAATAGCTGATCCATCCAGGTTAAGGAGCATTCAGACCTATTAAGGGCTAACCAAACAGCCCCTAAGCCTGATTGGGGCCTAGTGGTCAACAAATTATATTATTTAAGTCCACTAAAATTTCTAGCGGATGATGAATCCAGATTTTTAATCTCAGAATGTAGAGTTATATTTTCTAATTTTTGATCCATAGCAAATACATGCTTATGGATCATTGCCCATATATATGTTAGTTCTCTGGGCACATAATAGATCTAGAAGGGGGTTGAATAGATCCTTTAAAACTTTTTCTTTAATTTTTTTTATCTTGTTAAGTGATTAACAGATAATGAATAGAGGAATCAATTTATGCACAACGAAATAGATTAATATCCCCTTCAAGAATATAACATTAAACACAGTTCTAACGTTGAGTTAGTTGTAAGCAGATATAACAGTTATAGTATTGAATGTAAATGATATAAAGTAAATGACATCAGAGGTTTTAAGTGGTTCAGAGACTAAATGATCTTAATCCACTCTTCTGCTTCAACAAGTAGGGATTCCACTAAGGATTTAATCAACTTCGAATCACTAGGATTCCTTCAAGACCAGCAGCCTTGGAACTCTAGTTCACAAAGAACTCTTCAAGCCCAGCAGACTTAGAAAATCTAGCTCACTAAGAACTATTCAAGCCCAACAGACTTGAAAATTATAGACTAAGCCCGGTAGACTTAGAATCTCTTGTACCCTTCGGTACTCAGCAAACCCAGCAGACTTGACTTTGGTTTAGTAACTAAGACAAGGACCCTGCAGGTCTTGGTTGCTTGGATGTTTGATTGTTGTTGTTGTTGAGCTGCTAAGATGATATTTAGTTTGTTCATCTTCTAGTCCTTAGTAGCTCCTTGTGATCATCAGGAATTCAGCATTGGTATTTGATCACAACTAATGGACTACTAAGATGTACATTCAGCTTGACATCTTGTTGATACTTAGCAGTTTGACTCATCCCTTGGTGCTGCTGTTCTTTGTTGTTGATGTTTGTCTTCATCTGATATTCAACATTGCACATTATCACCGTTGAGGTACTGCTAAGTTTTTCCATATCAGATTAGTACTTAGCAGTCTTTGAACACTGGTTATCTTATACATAGATTCAGCTCTGTATCTTCTTCTCTTTAGCTCAATGCGTTCATGGTGAAACGTAGAGTGGCTCAAGTATTCTGCTTTCTGATCTGCCACTCTAGTTGTTGTCTTCTTGGCCTTCTGGCTCTAATTACAGATGCCACTTCGTTGTCATACTCATTTGTATTGATTGAAACTTTGTCACTGTAAGACGCTCATTAGGTATGCTTCACACTCTTTATGGTAGTCTCATTATCATTGAGACGTTTTTCTCTGTTAAGCTCCATATGACTTACTTCGTCTCAAGTTAACAACTCTATCTTCTTTGAAGCTTTGACTCTTTATAGATTCATCTATCATCTTCCCATTGGAATATAGACATTGAGAGTCTTCCATTAAAGAGCTTTCTTTGGAGCATTTAATGTTTTAG
Source organism: Panax japonicus (assembly GCA_020205505.1). NCBI lineage: Eukaryota > Viridiplantae > Streptophyta > Magnoliopsida > Apiales > Araliaceae > Panax > Panax japonicus. The sequence goes on along the minus strand of JAINUV010000742.1, from coordinate 68,224 downwards.
ATATTCTAAAATCTTTGATGTAGACATACTGGGTTGATGTGACAACTCCTTTTTGACTTGCCTGACACAGCAGTCTGCTTTATCACCTAACACTTCTGAAACGTCACTTTCAGCATACTAGTTGGTAGTCACCCTTTTCTTTTGTTTCCTCAATTTACATCAAAGATGTTTGGAGAGTATATCGGGATCCTCAATTCAAAACATTCGAATGTTAGTCTTCTTTGTTTAGACATTCTCACTCATCAGACAAATGCCCTCTACAATTCTGATGTTAACCTTTATGAACTCTACGATTACTTGGTCGTAGCTTGTTTGTGTAAATCGTAGGGTGACTTGACCTTGACATCTCTTATGATTCCGAGAGTGCTTAACAATGTACCATCTTGTACTTTGCTCTTGAAGTCTGTTCTACGATTATGTTTGTCTCGCCTTGCTTTAAGAACTAACAAGTTGATTGAATGCTTTGACACTTTGGTTTGCATATCCCTTTTGATTAGTTATGCTCAACTTCCTTAACTTTCAGCCTTGTGATCTCTTGATCATACTCCATGGTGAGGTTGAGCATTGACATCCTCCTAGTTTGTCCTCTGCTTACTCTGTGGCAGTTTTACCATTATCTTTGTAGTTTCTTTATCAGACTCTTTTGCTATTTGGTAAGCACTACGATTGTTGTCTTCTGATGAGACTCTTTCTGAATAGCTTTTCACTTCTCCATTAGCCTTGCTGTAGAGTTGGTGCTTTGATCTTCTTTTTGCTTGCAGGCCATTCAGAGAATGCTTTCTAATATTCTTCAAGTAGATTGCATTCTGAAACTTGATTACACTTATCAAAGAATGAGATCAATGTATTGTAAGACCCTGAATTTTATGAAATAAAAGTATTAAATTTTTCTTATAATTATTATTCTATTCATTAAATGGTTAAATTGATAAAAGATTAAAGTTAAGGGTGATGTGTGAAAATTTTATAAAATAAGCAAGTTGTCATAAAACATTCTTTGTGTCGGGGAATATTCCTATGACAATGGAATATTCTTAAACATAGAGTTCAGAGTTGAATTTGGAGACGTGAATGAAATATTTGAGTCTGGGACAATGGAATTAGTAAAAATAGACTATAAACACAAAATTTGTCAGGGTTGACTTTTTTGTCAAAAAGTTAATAGTTGACTTTTTTGGAAAAAGTCAAACTTCAAAAATTCAAAGATGAAATTATTGATGAAAATATTTTCATTGTGTTGGAAATATTAATGTTAGTGGAAATCGACATTTATTTCGATAATAGTTTATTTCTAGATGTTAAATTAACCAAACGGATAATTAATCAGATAAATGAGCAATTAATTACTATTGATTCACATGTAAGGAACTATTGGTTCACATTCAAGGAGCTATTAGTTCACATGCAAGTACTATTAGGGGATGTTATGCAAGATTGATAATACTTGAGGGACTAAATTAAAAATAGAGGCAAAGATGAAGGTACTAAAATATAATTAACCTTGTAATTTGCCACTCTTTTCTATCCTATAAATACTCCTCCATCCATTAATTATTTCCTACCATTTTTGAAGAGCAAAGTTGTAATCACAATGTAACAACCCCAAAATAGGTCCATTCCATCCAACCCATTCTGAGTCACCAAATACATGGTACAAAAAACAACTACAACTTTATTACAACAATTGTCGTGCAAAATACAACAACACATATGCTGTGAGTTTGTATACAAATATATATCAACTGTGACTCATGTCCCAACCGTGGACAACACCTCATAATAACACCTTACATAAAGGTATAGTCGAAAACTGTTTTAGAAATTAGAATCTTGGGGAAGTGCTCAAGGAAAACTTCGTACATGGGAGGCCATGCGTCTAGGTTATTATAGATATCATATGGCCACAGAATTATCCTTGGTTGACCCAATAGACCCCAAAGAAAAACAAGAAGATTACTATCATATTCTTCCTAATGGCAAGTCTTCTCCTGACATATCATTATCTCCACTGTCTCTAATTGAGAGTTATATTTCAAATAGACTCCAAGATCATATAGATAATGCTGATAGATATACTCAGCAAGAGGATGAGCACATCCATGTCTTATGATGACACGAGGTGGTATGTCATTAGACATCTTGTATGACAGTGGCAAAACACCCTTCCAACGTTGGGTTCGCTTCACTCTAGTTGATTCGCCAAATATAACTACTAAATGATGACCACCGTTCTATTCCCCTGTTATCCCCCGCTCGACCCAGCTACACTCGTATTACCTGAAAGGAATTGTGAAGCAAAAGGGTGAGCACAACTAGCTCAGTAAAGAATGTTATGACTAAAGATAAATAAATTATCAATAGCCTTCAACAGTAATAAATCAGAGATTTAGAACATATGGTATATGATAAAAAATTTCAACCATAGTTGCAGCGGAACGAGCAATCCATTTGAAGAGTCAAATAGACTATAAAGTCTATTATCTTCTCCATGTTAAAATTCCACCAACAATGTTTTATCCCTATAACATCAATCAACAATTCATGTCCACAATCACATATATAACTCATAATCGTAATTGTTGTTCTAAATTCCTTTTCTCATTCAGGACGAAGATAATTTTCATCACTTGTCTTTACCTGAAACATCAAAGATCGTGGTTACACCAAATCACAGTTCCTGTTCATAATCATACTAATAAATTCATCTTTGCACCACGGCCAAAGATATTCATCAACAGTTCATCTTTGCACTATATGCCAAAGATATTCAACAACAAGTCATCTTTGCACTACAGGCCAAAGATATACATCAACAAGTTATCTTTGCACTACAGGCCAAAGATATTCATCAGTTGGTCATGTTCATCTTTACACTACGGGCCAAAGATATTCATAATAAATTCATTCATCTTTGCACTACAGGCCAAAGATATTCAGTAACACCATCATTTAGGACTGAGGATGATGAAAAAATATTTTTAAAGAAACGAATCCAGTGAAAAAAAATGACAAGGATTAAGGATTCATACTCTAAACAATCCGAGTTCAAAAATACTTCATAAATAATCATACTGGTGTAAAATTCAAGAATGATCAAAACATGGATACAATCAAAGCTAGTATCCAGAATAGATATTTTGGACAAAAAGAAGAAATTTCATTTTTTTGGCGAATAGTGCCGTATTCGTGAATAGTGTCGTATACGTGAATAGTGCCGTATACGTGAATAGTAACTCCGACACCAAAAGATAGAAATTTCACAAAAAACATCTTCACGCTTCGTGAATAGTACTCATGAATAGTAACTCGTGAATAGTAACTCATAAATAGTAACTCGTGAATAGTAACTCATGAATAGTAACCCCGACATGAAAAAATTCCAAATTTGATAAAAAATTCCAACCAATATTTCGACATAATGATATTGAAGAAATAATATCATTTTAGAAGAAAATAATATCCCTTACTATCCCTTACCTCGAAAGACAGTACCTCTGACTAGAATAACACTGAACGAACTTGCACCGTATAGCAATACTCAAAGTATACTCAAAATACTCACAAGAATACGCTCGATAATATAGAGAGAGAAAACTTCAGTTTTTGGTGTGATTTTCAATTATAACATAAGCACCCTATTTATAGGAAATTGCTTAGAACACCAAAGTAGAAAATTTAATAAATTAATATTAATATATCAAAATTCTCTACGCCATTCTTGAATCTGAAAATCTAGAATTCAACCCATTCAAAACACCTGTTAGACCCAAAAAAACGTTTTTCTTATTTTAAATATTTTAAACTTCCAAAAATCAATTATTTCGGAGTTTCGGAACTTCAATAATTCACGATAAATAGCCCTTTTGTCAGAAAATTCGAATCACGCGAGTTTTTATAGGAAATTCAATTCTCTACAACTTTACAGAAGAAAGTTTTTCCAAATTCCAAACAGAAATTGGCCGAAATTCATAAACGGGCGATTTTACAGGCTATAATCAAATTTCAGTCAATAATTGTGTCCACCAACACACAAAATATGTGTTAAACATTTAATGCCACAAAAATACTCTTCCTCCTCATATACTCATATATCCCACATTCATTATAAAAATATCACCGTTAATATATTATTAAAATAATATATTTAAATGAATTATTTTATCAGAAAAAGATAAAATTTCAATTTTCAACAATTGTCACATTAAAAATTTTCTCCATCTATATCCACATAAAATCAATATTTTCCTCATCATATGAATCAATAATTAATTATTCACAAATGATATTACAGAATCACAATATTGACAACCAGGCAGTTCCTAGGAAAGAGGGGGCTTTCCAATAAGAATTTCTCCTTACTGGCGCGCAATTAGGTGACCAAATCTCTCCTTAGACAGAACTTTCTAGACTTTGTCAATAATGTTATCTAATAATATTATTCAGATAATATGAATTATTGCTTCGATAATGAAAAATACTGTGTAATGACAATAACAACAATATAAAATATCAACGCAGCAATTATTGAATCAATAAAATAAAATACTGAACAGTAATTACTGTAACCATTATTGAGTAGTGCATTCTTACGTAAGAATCAATAATTGGTGCAATATTGTGTGCTACTGTGTTTTAACAATCGAGTATTTTAACAGTATTAATGGTAACAACTACGCCGTTATTTTTAAAAACTTTAATTTGTCGTTTTCTTCATCCGACAGTTATTCTGTTACGGGGCCCACAAAAGGTTGCGCCGTCGTACGAATATTCCCCGACAGAAAGAATATTCCACGACCAAACGAATATTCCCCGACAAGAATGAGTATTTTATAACCACTTGCTTATTTTGAAAAAAAAAAATCATATATCACCCTTAACTTTAACCTTCTATCAATTTAACCATTTACTGAATTGTTATTATAAGAAAAATTGAATACTTTTATTTCATAAAATTCGGGGTCTTACACACAAGCTATAGTGAGAGAAAGAAGAAGAGTATTTTGCTACTACATTATTGTAGTATCCAATCTCCTACTACGGTAATGAGAACTATTTCTTTCGTATTCATAAAGGATGTTATTTTTTTTCAATACTCGTAAGGGTTTTCATTCCAGTCCTTATTAATCTGTGGGAATAACCTGTCTACGTTGACTACCACATGCCTGGTGAATAACCCTTCATGTTCATTCCTTATTAATCTGTGGGAATAAACTGTCTACGCAGACTACCGCATGCTTGGTGAATAACCTTTCGTATTCATTCTTTATTAAGTTTTGAAAATGATCTGTCTACGCGGATTATCGCATTATGGATGAAAATCCATTTGCAGTTTCTTGTATTATTTCATTTCATATTCCTAAATCTAAACTTACTATTGCTTCTATAATTCCTGAAATGATTAGAAATTCCTTGAGCTTTGTGCTTAATGATATCATTTTACTGGAATATTAGTCTGAACTCTCTTATTAAAATTTTAATCATTTCATGTCGGGGTACTATTCATTCAGGGTACTATTCATACGGTACTATTCATGAGTACTATTCACAATTGAATTTAATTTTCTTTTCTTTGTCCAAGTTATCTTTTATGAATCTTATTTTTGAAATTGAATCCATGTTTTGATCTTCATGTTGACAATTTGAACATTCTTGAACTCTGGATAAATTAAATTATAAATAGCTAATATATATCCTTTTTCTCACTTGATTCATTCTTTATATCATTGTTATAATCATCAGATTTAAATTTGTTTTAGAAACTTATCTTTGGCCCGAAGTGCAAATATGAACTGTTGATTGGTATGATTATGACTAAGAATTGTGTATTGGTATAATCATGACCGAAATTGTGTATTAGTATAATCAAGACAATTGGTATTACAGTTGTATGTCTTTGGCCCGTATTTCAAAAATGGACTGTTGATTATTAGTTTTACAGTTGTATGTCTTTGGCCCGTAGTGCAAAGATGGACTGATGATTATTGGTTTTACAGTTGTATGTCTTTGGCCCGTAGTGCAAAGATGGACTGTTGATTATTGATTGTACAATTGTATGTCTTTGATCTGTAGTGCAAAGATGAACTGTTGATTATTTGTTTTATAGTTGAATATCTTTGGCCTGTAGTGCAAATATAGACAATTGATTGGTATGATCATGATCATTGTTGTTTCATTTGAATGTTTTTGTTTTAGAGTGTAAAGACAATATGATTATTGAGTGTCTTTAGCCTTTGTGGCAAGGACATTGAGTAAAAGTTCTATTAAGCCTTTGTGGTAAGTAGAACTATTGATTTACATTATTATAAACATGAATTGTTAATTTAACTATAATCTTTGGTGGTTCAGGTGAATACATGTAATGAAAGTTCTCTTTATCTTGGGTATAACAAAAAACTGTTGATGGGTATTACATGAATGAAATATTAATGTTGGACTTTTAATTTGGAAGAGATAGTAGACATTATGTTCTACTTGACTCTTCTAATGTATTGTTGATTCCGCTGCAATTATGGTTGAAAATTTTTATCATCTACCATATGTTCTAAATATCTGATTTATTAGTGATGAAGGCTATTGATAATTTTATTATCTTTAGTCATAATATTTTTTACTGGGCTATTTTTGCTCAACCTGTCGCTTCACAATTCCTTTCAGGTAATAAGAGTGTAGCTGGGTCGAGCGGGGATAACATGAGAATAGAGTGATGGTCTGTGACTGTTGAAATTTCTCAATATATTATAAAACAGCATGACAATATATAATTGTATTGAGGACTTAAAATGTATGTGTCATATTTTATACGTTATTTAATAGTTAATTTTGGTGAACAACAATAGGGTATTGAGAACTCGACTTTGGAAGCGTAAAAAATTCACCCCATTAGAATGAGGAGGAAAATATGTATTGAAAGCTTAAAAGTTGTGTTGCCACTATCATACACGATGTCTCCACATACAAATTCGTGTTATCATAAGATATGGTTGTGCGCATCCACTTGCTGACTATATCTATGAGCATTATCTATATAATCTTGGAGTATGGTTGGAATATAATCCTCAGTTTGAGACAATAGAGATAATTATATGGCAAGAAAATACACACCATTAGAATATACAGGATAGTAATTTTCTCGTTCTTCTTTGGGGTCTAATGGGTCAACCAAGGTTAATTCTCAAGTTCTATGATATCTATTGTAACTTAGATGCATGGCCTCCCATTTTGAGTACTGTTATTTATATTGAAACTCACAACTTATGTGTTGTCGTATTTTGCATGACAGTTTAATAGTTGTAAATTAGAATATTTATATTTGGATTTAGTAGTGTGTATTTGGCGACCCAAAATGGGTTGTGTGGACCTATTTTGGGGGTGTCACAGTTGGTATCAAAGCTTAGGGATATGGTCTTTGGCGGAGATCTAAGACTAGAATTAGGAGGGGAGAGACGAGTAATATACTTCGCTACTATGTGTCCTTCCTAAGCTGAATTTTTGTACTTAATAAGTTGAAAAATTGTGATGTCAATTAACCTTTATTTTGAAGCTGTATTCTGGAATGATATCTAAAATACAAGAGATAAGTAATGGAGAAATCATGATACAGAGGAAATGACCGGGAAGATAGAATCTGAAATAAAAGCAAGGTATTCTCACCCCTTCGAACTACCAGGTACATAAATTTTGGGGATGAAATTTCGTAAGGAGTGGAGATTGTAAGACCCCGAATTTTATGAAATAAAAGTATTCAATTTTTCTTATATTTATTATTCTATTCAGTAAATGGTTAAATTGATAAAAGTTTAAAGTTAAGGGTGATATGTGAAAATTTTACAAAGTACGCAAGTTGTCATAAAATATTCGTTGTGTCGGGGAATATTCGTTTGGCCGAGAAATATTCTTTTTGTCGGGGAATTTTCGTATGAGCACGCAATCATTGGTGGACCCCACAACAGAATAACTGTCGGATATAGAAAGCGACAAAAATAACATTTTTATAAAAATAACGGCTAAACTTTTATCGTTAAACTGTTGAAATACCCGGTGATAAAAGTACATTAATACGCGTTGTTGCACAGTAGCACACGGTATTGCACAATATCTTTGATTATTGATGTTTACGTAAGAAGTCACTCAGTTTAATTTAATAATTTCTACAGTGTTAGTCAAATTGACTATAAACACAAAATTTTGTCGGGGTTGACTTTTTGGTCAAAAAGGCAACATTGACTTTTTCAGAAAAAAGTCAAACTTCAAAAATTCAAAGATGAAATTGTTGATAAAAATATTTTCATTGTGTTGGGAATATTAATGTTAGTGGAAATTGACATTTATTTCGATAATAGTTGATTTTTAGATGTTAAATTAACCAAACTGATAATTAATAAGAGAAATGAGCAATTAATTACTATTGATTCATATGCAAGGAACTATTGGTTCACATTCAAGGAACTATTAGTTCACATACAAGTACTATTAGGGGATGTTATGCAAGATCGATAATATTTAAGGGACTAAATTAAAAATTGAGGCAAAGATGAAGTTACTAAAGTATAATTAACCTTATAATTTGCCACCTTATCTTAGCCTATAAATACTCCTCCATCCATTAATTATTTCTTACCATTTTTGAAGAGCAAATGTGATGCCCCTAAAATAGGTATACATCACCTATCTTGAGTCGCCAAATATATGGTACAAAAATCAAATACAAACTTCTTTAATACAACTGTCGTGTAAAAATACGACAAAACATAGCAGAGTTTTTAAAACGAATATTGTCTTCTAGACAATATACACACTCAATGAAGTCCTCATTACAATTATCATCACACTATTTCATAGAACAGTGAGGACTACTAAAGCCACTTATCCTGGACCATCACTCCATTCCCTGACTTATCCCAACTATATTCTCATTTCCTGAAGAGAATAATGAATGAAAAGGGTGAGCTCAACTAGCCTAGTAAGAAATATTATGACTAAGATAATGCAGAATAGATTATCCTTAGCCTTCAACAGTATAACAACTGATAGAATATAATAGACAACAAGTTTTAGATCAACAACTGCAGCGGAACAAGCAATCCATTAGAAGAGTCAAGTAGAGCATGATATCATCTATCTTCTATGATTTAAAAAGTTTTTCATCAAATTTATCGCTGAGACTTAGCTTAATAAATAAACCACATCATCGACTCATCCTTGCACTACAGGCCAAGGATATTCATGTAATCACCAATGGTCATGATTATACCAAATAATCCCTGGTTATAATAACACCAACAACTGTCCATCAACGCACTACGGGTCAATGAAGACTTTTACCACATCATTTGTAACATTACAGGTCATGATTATATCAAATGATCCCTGGTCATAATCAAACCAATCAACAGTTCATCTATGCACGTATACCAAAGATGACTTTCATCACAATATAAGCATGAGGATGATTACAATGATATAAGCATTAATCAAACGAAATCATATCAAACTAAATCAAGGATAAATATTAAAGACTTTAAATTTATCTAGAGTTTAAAAATATCCAAATTGTCAACATGATACTGCTTTGTAGAGTAAAATTCAAGAATAATATTCATGTACAAAAAATAATTTGGACAGAAAAGAAATATATTTTTTGGGTAAATAGTACCCCGTTAATAGTACCCTACGAATAGTACTTCAGGAATAGTACCTCGTGAATAGTACTCCGACATAAAAAGTATCCCAAATACCCGAATGAATAATATTCGAGTGAATAGTAATTGGGTGAATAGTAACCCATAAATAGTAACTCGTGAATAGTACTCCAGCATGAAAAGTGGCCCGAATACCCGAGTGAATAATATTTGAGTGAATAGTAACTGGGTGAATAGTAATCCATAAATAGTAACTCATGAATAGTATTCTGTCATGAAAAGATCAATAATTATCACGAAAGCTCAGAATAATATTTTTATGAAAAGATACTATATGAAGCGCAAATATCAAGGATATTCTACTAATTTCATAGAGTATAAAAGCCAAAACTTCAATAAAATGAGTATAGAATTCAAAATCTGAAACGAAATAATATTACTTATATACTACAGAGTATGGAAGAAAATATTATTTCAAGCGAATATTGAACAAAAATAACATCCTTTACAATTGTTGAACGAAAATAATATTCCAACGAATATTTAACGAAGATAATATTCCTACGAATATTGAATGAAGATAATATTCTTTATGAATGTTGAACGAAAATAATATTCATACGAATATGAAAAAAATAATATCTCTTCAAAATATGAAATAAATAATACCCCTTACGACTGTTGAACGAAAATAATATTCCTACGAATATTGAACGAAGATGATATTCCTTACGAATATTGAACAAAAATAATATTCATATGAACATAAAAAATAATATCTCTGTAGAATATGAAATAAATAATACCCCTTGCCTCAGAAGAAGGCTGGATACTGGAGTAGGGAAGTAGCAGACTGCTTTTCTTCTATCTTTCTATAACTTCTCTCTATATAGCTTCTCTCTCTATAATTGCTCTTGTGAGACTTAGTGAATTGGTGAGAATGAAGGAAGAATGAGATTCTATTTATAGGAAAATATAGTTTCGATAATTGCACGTTTTGGGGCTCGAAATATTATAATATAATACCTTCATTTTTTTCCTTCATTTTTAATCTAGTCCTGCAAGTATTATCAAACTTGCACCACCTCCCCTAATAGTACATCATGTGAATCAATAGTTCAATCATGTGAATCAATAGTTCTATACATGCGAAAATACGAATTACAGTATAGTACCTCCATCTATACCTCCATTTTTAACTTAGTCATACAAGTATTTTCAATCTTGCACCACCTCCCCTAATAGTACATGAATGTGAATCAATAGTACACACATTTGAACAAATAGTTATAAGCATATAAATTAATAGCAATTAATTGCTCATTTATTTGATTAATTACCCGATTGGTCAATATAACTTCCAGACATCAATTATTATCGAAATAAATGTCAATTTCCACTAACACTAATAATCCTAACACAATGGAACTATCAATTTCATCTTTAATCTACAAAAAATTATTCATCATTAATATTATAACTCATAATATTTAACAACCAAGTCGTTCCCAGGAAAGAGAGGGCTTTTCGATAAGGATTTCTCCCTATTGGCGCGCAATTAGTTGACCAAACCTCTCCTTGACAGAACTTCTAGACACTGTCAATATTGCAAATAATAATATGAATAACTTTATCGTCTCAATTATTGTTTTAATATTATAACATATTATGTAGATGATATTGTGACAATAATTGAATCAATAATATGAGAGATATGATGCAGCCAGCAATTACTGTAGCAATAATTGAGTATAACTGAGTGACTTCTCATGTAAGCATCAATAATCAATACCGTGTGCTACTATGCAACCACGCGTATTACTGTACTTTTACTATCGGGTAGTTCAACAGTTTAACGGTAAAGCTTTTGCTGTTATTTTTATAAAAGACAATTCTATCGTTTTCTTACTACAACAATACTTCCGTTGTGGGGTCCACCAATCATTGTGCCATCGTACGAATATTCTCTGTTAAAACGAATATTCTTCGACCAATCGAATATTATATAACCACTTGCTTACTTTGCAAAATTTGTAAATATTACCCACAACTATAACATTATATCATATCCACACCATAATATTCAAAAATATATTTTGAGAGAAATTAATCTTTATTAATAAAATTTGGGGTCTTACAACCTTCATTTCTTATGAAATTTCGTTCTCGAAATTAGGGTGCGTACTTGGTATACCGAAGAGATGATGATACCTCGCCAAATTCTAACTCTTGAGGTATAACATTTGAGTGTAGAATATGATCATTCTTATCTAAGATTTTAACACGTATCTCCTCATACATTAAATCATCGGCTATCTCGTCTAGTTCTAATTCAATAATGTGGTTTGGGTAGTCCACATATTTATATAACATCGATACGTGAAAAATGTTATGAACACGCAATATACTTGGCGCTAAAACGAGTCTATAGGACACAGTTCCTACTCGATCGAGGATTTCAAATTGGCCAATTAAATCGAGGGTTGAGATTTCTTCTCTTCATCGACTCTTGCTTCTAGAATAACGCCCTCTTGAACTTTCTTCTTCGCAATCATCAGCTCCGGGTGTGTAGCTTGAGCGATTTTAACTTCATTGGTTAACGTTGATTCTACTCGTATTATTTGACATCATCATGTGGGTCCTTAGAGTTTTTAACTCTATATTTATCATTTGTAAGTCATATGAAATGGGTCTTAATGTTAACACCGTTACAATCGTAAACGCATGCGATCTTCTACTCAATGCATTAGCTACCGCACTCGCTTTTTCCATGATAATATTGAATGGTATGGTCGTAATCTTCAAGGGCTCGAGCCAACGTCTTTGGCGCATTATACGTTCGTTTTGGTTGAAGAAATATTTAAGGGTTTTAGAAATGGGTTTTGTACTGGGGTCAATACAAAATTCGATTTCACACTCTAAGGTAGGCCAAAAAGTCTTCAGGAGTACGTCAGAAAATTTATTAACAATAGAAATATCATTCAAAAATGTGACTCTCATCCCAAGACTTGGATAGCACGTCACATTGATACCTATCAACTTGCCACCGTTATCCACGACTTCCCCTACAAAAAGTCTGGCTTCGGTGCATTCCACACAAGGAAGTCACCAGCGAAAGGCTTAGGGCTCTTTACTTATGGCTTAATATAACAGTGATTAGTTGCTTGGATTCGCATAACAGGTTGGTTAGAAATATGAAAGCTAACAACCTTACGAAAATAATCAATTTTTGCATAATGAGTAGTTAACCAATCGATTCCTAAAATCACATCAAGGGCAAGTATTTTCAAAGAGATAAGATCGACAGGTAACGTGAAAGTGTCGATTTGAATAAACAAGATTTATAAACAGTGGAGGTAACGAAGGTTTCTTCTAATGAAGTTTCAACCAATAAGTCAAAGTCTAACTTCTCTGGGGTTAAATTTAAACGTTGAACGCAAGCAAGAGAGATAAAAGAATGGGTAGAACCGGTATCTAATAAGGTATAGACTTCGCAAGAATTTATAATTAACTAACCCGTGCGAACTTCGTTCGGGTTACTCATTTTTTTGAGAAGTCACAAAAAATGCTCTTCATGAAACCACCGACTTTATTTTGTTCGTATCCTCCTTTGGTGCCACCGTCCCAGCTGGACTTGATTTTGCTACAGGAAAAAATTGAGCTATGTGACCATCTTTTCCACAACTAATACATACCTTGGAAGGCTGTGAACAGTTTAGACTTATGTGTCCCTCCTCTCCGCATCTGTAGCATCTAACTGGCGGTCGTTCTCCTCCCCTAAAATTTGTTGATGGTGTTGGTGCTGCTGCCAACGTCTTCCCATCATCGTTAAATCTTCTCTTCTCGAATTTTCCACTTCTATTATCTTGGCCATGATTACCACCGAAGTGGTTACCATTCTTGCATGATAATTTCCCCCATGATGGTTATCATTGTTCTGATGGCTGTTGCCACCGGTACAAATTATTATCGTGTTGTTGGTCGTTACCTTTTGGTTGTTCTGACTCATTATCGCGCTCCAATAACTGAGCCCTATTCACAACATCTGAATATAAACAAAGTTTGTGAGAAATGAGGTATTGACGTGTATCGGGTTTCAAACCTCTTAGAAATATTCGCGTCATTCGCTCCTCATTATCGACCAAATGGGATGCAAACCGGGATAACTCCACAAATTTAGCCTCGTATTGCGACATGGTCATATTGTTTTGCTCCAACTTGATGAATTCCACATCCTTCATGTGACAAATACTTTCGGGAAAGTAATTATCGTTGAACAACTCTTAGAATTTCTCCCAAGACATCTTGAGTGCGTCAGGCTGGGTACACTTTGCAGATTCCCACCAATAATCTGCCTCTTCATACAACATAAAGGTGGCGAAGGGAACCTTTTTCTCCTCTAAGCATTCCAAGACATCAAATATCTTGGTGATTTTTTTTATCCATGTCTCCGCCTTAAGTGGTTCTGGCTTTCCCAAAAACTTCGGTGGTCCCAGCTCTCTCGCCTGATGTTGCATGAATTACATAAAAGCCTCTGATCATCTCATCGTTCATCATCTGATCGGTGTTGTTATTTACCTGAGGATAATTGTCTTTCTGTTGTACATTATCTTGGGTATTGATCGTTGGTGACTCAACGGTCTCATGTGCTTCATTGCTGATCTCAACATTTTCATATGCCATTTTCAAACACTATCACAAAACAAGGGTTAATTGACATATCAAATATTATCCTTATACTCTAACCGACCAATTAAAAACCAAATAAACTTAAGTAGGTCATACTAGTGAAGGAATTCCCCGTCTCTCCCCTCCGAGTTCTTGTCTCACATCTCAGCCATGGATCATATCCCTAAGCTTTGATACCAACTGTGACGCACCCAAAACAGGTATACATCACCCATCCTGAGTCGCCAACTACATGGTACAGAAATCAAATACAAACTTCTTTAATACAACTGTCGTGTAAAAATATGACAAAACATAGCTGAGTTTTTAAAACCAATATTGTCTTCTAGATAATATCCACACTCAATGAAGTCCTCATTACAATTATTATCACACTATTTCACAAAATAGTGAGGACTACTAAAGCCATTTATCCTGGACCATCACTCCATTCCCAGACTTATCCCAGCTATATTCTCATTTCCTGAAGAGAATAATGAATGAAAAGGGTGAGCTCAACTAGCCCAGTAAGAAATATTATGACTAAGATAATACATAATAGATTATCCTTAGCCTTCAACAGTATAACAACTGATAGAATATAATAGACAACAAGTTTTAGATCAACAACTATTGCAGAACAAGTAATCCATTAGAAGAGTCAAGTAGAGCATGATATCTACTATCTTCTATGATTTAAAAAGTTTTTCATCAAATTTATCGATGAGACTCAGCTTAATAAATAAACCACATCATCGACTCATCCTTGCACTACAGGCCAAGGATATTCATGTAATCACCAATGGTCATGATTATACCGAATAATCCCTGGTTATAATAACACCAACAACTGTCCATCAACGCACTACGGGTCAATGAAGACTTTTACCACATCATTTGTAACATTACAGGTCATGATTATATCGAATGATCCCTGGTCAAACCAATCAACAGTCCATCTATGCACGTATGCCAAAGATGACTTTTATCACAATATAAGTATGAGGATGATGACAATGATATAAGCATTAATCAAACGAAATCATATCAAACTAAATCAAGGATAAATATTAAAGACTTTAAATTTATCTAGAGTTTAAAATTTTCTAAATTGTCAAAATGATACTGCTTTGTAGAGTAAAATTCAAGAATAATATTCATGTACAAAAAATAATTTGTACAGAAAAGAAATATATTTTTAGGGTAAATAGTACCTCGTTAATAGTACCCTACGAATAGTACTTTAGGAATAGTACCTCGTGAACAGTACTCCGACATGAAAAGTATTCCAAATACTCGAGTGAATAATATTCAGGTGAATAGTAATTGGGTGAATAGTAACCCATGAATAGTAACTCGTGAATAGTACTCCAGCATGAAAAGTGCCCCGAATACCCGAGTGAATAATATTTGAGTGAATAGTAACCGGGTGAATAGTAATCCATAAATAGTAACTCATGAATAGTATTCTGTCATGAAAAGATCAATAATTATCACGAAAGCTCAGAATAATATTTTCATGAAAAGATACTAGATGAAGCGCAAATATCAAGGATATTCTACTAATTTCATAGAGTATAAAAGCCAAAACTTCAACAAAATGAATATAGAATTCAAAATCTGAAACAAAATAATATTACTTACATACTACAGAGTATGGAAGAAAAAATTATTTCAAGCGAATATTGAACAAAAATAACATCCTTTATAACTGTTGAACGAAAATAATATTCCAACGAATATTGAACGAAGATGATATTCCTTACGAATATTGAACAAAAATAATATACATACGATTATGAAAAATAATATATTTTTAGAATATGAAATAAATAATACTGTGACACCCCCAAATCCGGGTTACCTGACTCCCGAGTTTGGTGTTCACGATCCACACTATAATTAACATTTAACTACCTATAATATATATAGATAGTAACATTCATAATATTTTATCAGAGTCAAAATTCTCATAAGCACATTGGCACACAGTCAAATCAGTGTTTATAACCTATATAAACACATAACAAGTTTAACTATTTCGGCCTGGTTGGACTTCGGTCCATTCTCGGTGTTCTAGTCACCCTATTCGATAATTAACACATTTATTGCCAAGTAAATTCGGTTTCTAAGCTTCAATATTAATTTAGATATGTCAATTATCATTAATAATATTTTTCAGAAGCTTTTAATAATTATCAAGTAATTATTATAATTTATAATAATTTTTCAAAAACTTAAATCATTTTTAAATGATTTAATTATCAAATAATCTTATCATTATTAATATTTAATAATAACATACATTCCAAAATATTAAAGTTATCATCAATAACTTAAAATATTTTTAAATCATCAATATTCTACTTAAATGATTTTTAAAATCATTTTTAAATCATCACCATTAATATATAAATATTAATGAAATTATTATCCAAATATTAAAAGTCATTAATTATAACTTAAAATATTTTAAAACTATTTTTCTCATTTTTAAATGATTTTTAAATCAATAAAATCATTTTTAATTCCTTTATTTAATATAATAATTAAATAAATCCAACATCATTAATATTAATTTATTACTGAAAATTCTACAAAAATATTGAAAATTATATTTTATAATTTAAAATATTTTCTAACACTTTATTCTCAATTAAAATGATTTTTAAATCATTAAAATCATTTTTATCATATTCATTTAATTTAATAATCAAATAAATATAATATCATTAATATTAATTTATTAATGAAAATTCTACAAAAATATTAAAAGTTACATTTTATAACTCAAAATATTTTTAAATACATTTTTCTTATTTAAAATGATTTTTCATATTATTAAATCATTTTTCTCTAATTTATTTAATACACTAATTAAATAAATTAAATACCTTTAATATTTAAATAATTATAAATATTAAAGAAAAATATTCCAATTGGTCAAAAATAATTTTTCATAATTTAAAATAATTTTTAAAACCATTTTTGGTAATTTTTAGAATTTATTTCTATTTTTTTTAATAATTTTCGGAAATTCTGAAAATAAAATTAATTAAAACCGTCGCTATAGGCCTTTAGCGACACAAAGCGTCACTGTTGGTGTTCTTGAGCTCAAGAACACTGACAGCCGGCAGCTTCAAGGTGCTACTTTGACTGCCTCTAATTCTCAGCCAGAATGGTTTCTAGACTTGTTTAAAGTTTGATCGTGTAGCCAAAATATAACTCTACAACCTGCAACTCACACTTAGATCAAACAACAACACAACAAGATGATCTGGGCATCTAAATTCGTTGTCAGACGTCACCTGGGTTTTTCCAGAAACCCAGGCAGTTCGACCTGGTACTTTCCAGTCCAAATTAATCTAAGTCCTGATCATTGTTTTGGTTATTTCTTGCTTTATAATGGTAGTATACATGACAGTTAACAACGAGATATTAAGATCTCAGTCCAAAAATAACATATACGCTCGATCAAATCCGGTCAAACCCTGACAAAATCCTTGTTCATACTGATTCTGGGTTTCCCAGAAACATAAAATCAGTTCGGGTGGTCTAGTTTGACCATCCATAAAATTCAATACATTTGATGTATATGGAATATAAAGGCAGTTACTTGGACTCGATATTACAGGCTACAACATGTATACAACAACATCAACAAACAACAAATAACCTGACAGATATGGACCTTCAAAGATCTTGTCAGGTTCGGTTTTTCACTTTCTGGGTAACCCAGATTTTTACTCGGTCAAGCCCGGTCAACGGGTTTTGACCGATTATATCTTCAAATCCAAACATGCAATGACTCTGATTTCTTTTGCAGATTAAAGACCACATAACAGGCTACTAATATCAAGTTTAAAACAACATATAACCTATACGAGTAAGGATATGTGGCCACTGACATTTCTTGTCAGACCACTTTTCCAACTCAAGAACAGATTTTGTAAAACACACTTTTAAAGCATTTTGATGCCATGGATCCTTCATGGATCAACATAGATCAACTAAAAACATCTTATAACACAACAATAAACACTTAAACACAAAAATTTCTTAAGCAACAAAGATCAAAATTGTAACTTTCGGTTATACCTTTTCTTGCCAAATCTTGATCTTGATTCTCTAATATGTTTCTGATTAATCAAGGGACTGAATTTATGACTGATTTACTTAAGAAATTCGGAGGCTTGGGATAGAGAGAGAGTTGGTAAGAGTTGGTTAGCAAAATGGCAAATTCTTTGCATTTTCTCTTTCTTGAATCTTTATATAATGCTTTAATTCATGTATGTTGCTTAGATCTGGTCTTGCTGTCACAAGGGGCTGATTTGCTATGATTTTTAATGCCACAAATGTCAAAATAGTTGGTGACCAACTAAAGTGGCTAGCAAAATTACATGTTACCATTTAAAAAAAATATGAAAAGGGTAATTTAGTCTTTTCCTTTTATTTCTAGATTTTTCATTTGTTGCAAACCCTTAGGGTTTAGGGTTTGAGCAATCTAGGGTTTATGATTTGAACCCATTAGGTATCAAAAATTTCTAGTTCCCACAATTGTCCAATTTAGGGTTTAATAAATTTTCTAAAATAAAAATTAGGGTTTCTAAAATAGAAACTTAACTTAAAAAAATATAATTAGTGTTTTCTAATCATATTTAAGTTTAACAAACACTTTAGGCATGCTAATAAAAATTAGGGTTGCCTAATTAGAGTTTAGAAAATCCCAGATTTTAAATTAGGGTTTCTCGGCGTACAATTAGGGTTTTTAACTGTACAATTAATTTTCTAAATATGAGATTAGGGTTTCTAATCCCTTATTAGGGTTTAATAATATTAAACCTTATCCAATTAATTATTGATCAACATTTCTAAACCGCACAAACACATAATCAACAATACAATTATTTTAATTGTATTTTCTATCGAATCTCTATCCGAAAATTATGGTTAGGGTTTTCTAAAGTTGTTAAGCACAACTCGACTCTAAAATTATTAGTCAATACACAAATTGACTTTCTCGAGAC
Source organism: Panax japonicus (assembly GCA_020205505.1). NCBI lineage: Eukaryota > Viridiplantae > Streptophyta > Magnoliopsida > Apiales > Araliaceae > Panax > Panax japonicus. The sequence goes on along the minus strand of JAINUV010000742.1, from coordinate 48,891 downwards.
TCGTATCACAGATACTTGCCACCAAATTGATAATTAATATTAATATAAATAAAAAAAAATTTATTCCCAAATTTTGGATTATTCGAAATCCCGGGTTATCACATTCACCCCTCCTTGAAAGGATTCCGTCCTCGGAATCACCGCTTTCTTATTCTCTACAATCTTTTAAAGTTATATCATCAATTTATTTTGATCAACACAATATTACTTTGTATTTCAAATTCTAACCTGTGACTTAAATCTATAAAAGATAACAGTTCACAGAATTATTTAAATCATAATACTCGCGTAATTAAATTTCTAAACGAAATCATTACCTGCTACTACCTCCTGAGTAGCCACTGCGTCTAGCGCTGTCATGTAAAATGTACGGGCTGTTGGTCTTCCTGGCTGTGCAGGTCCTCGAATCGCCAATGTCCCACCACTAGGTCCCTTGTTGGCACTTTCTTTTTCTGCAATCTTCTTCGGACAATTTCGCACCAGATGATCAATCGATCCACACGCATAGCAACTTTGAATCTTTTTCAGACTGGGACAATTTAGCGACATATGCCCCTCTTGTCCACAGTTGTAACAAACCCCCTTCTTCTTCAAACAAACTGCCGCATGATTCTTTCCACAATTTGCATAAGGCCCTCCTCCTTTCTTATTCCCTTCAGCTTTGCTACCCGATTGGGTATTCTCGCTCCACTTCCTCTTGTTTAGGTTACTACCACCGCTGCTTCCACCCTCACTGGTATTCTTCTTCTTCTCCTGGTGAAAACGAGATGCAGCCTCGCTTCCTCCTTCAGCAATTAATGCTTTCTCCAATAGAGCCGCAAACGTATTGATCTGCAGCACCGCTACTTTGTTGTAAATCCTCGGCTTCAATCCGTTCTCAAATCTTCTTGCTTTTCTAGCTTCTGAATCCACTTGATGAGGTGCAAATCGCTCCAATTCATTGAATTTAGCAGCATACTCTGAAACAGACATAGTCTCCTACTTAAGTTCCAAGAACTTAACTTCCATCCGAGCTTGCATACTCGGTGAGAAGTAATTCTCAAAGAACAATTCCTTAAATCTGGCCCACGTCACCACCGCTGTACCAGCTCTCGCTTGATTCGTCTCCCACCAATAATTGGCTTCTCCCTTCATTAGATATGTTGCAAAAGCCGTCTTTGGCTCTTCTGCCACACGCGCAATCACGAACGCTTTCTCCATCTCTTTTACCCAAGTTTGGGCTTCGATCAGATCCGTAGTCCCCTTGAATTCAGGCGGTCCTACTGCTTTAAAATCCTTAAAATTAGCCAATCTGTCGGCTGGCTGATTCCTTGGTCTTCCCCTGGCTGGAGCCCTATTTTCCAAGGCTTGGGCTAGCATATCCACAAAATTCTGCATCGGCTCCACTTGACCTTCTTCGTTATTCACTGATTGTTCTTCTCTTTGGTTTCGATTCTGTCGTCTTGGCGGCATGATCTGATTTAAATGAAAATCTTATATTAATACTCTTATTCTACACAAATTCTTAACACAATAAGAATTCAACACATAATTCTCAAGTAATCATATATTTATTCAAATAGCACATAGTACCTATAGTACTTAACACATATAACTATCTCTTTAAAATAATATAAGGGTTAACGCACACAACTTTACAAAAGTTGCAATACCCCAACTTTACACAAAAAGTTGGCATTCTCCAATTACACATTACTATTTTCAGTTCATAAAACCACACTTATGAGTTCATAACCTGGCCACAATTATATGAGTTTACGAACTTACCCTAGTCTGACCTTTGGCGTCCGTTCGCTGAGGGGTTCATAAACATTTCATATAACTATGAGTCAAGAATGTCACATAAGTATGAGTTTTAAGAACACACAATTTCATTTTAATCTTATATTCATATAGAAAATAAAGATTTTATTCATACAAACATATATTTACATATGTTCAAACATCGTTCTTGATATTACATATCTTAATATCAGAAACTTCTACCAAAAGATACGATTACATATATCTAATTTGTCTACCGACCACTTCCTTCTCCAATCTTCTTCTTGTTGGGACACTTGTTGAATCCATGACCCGTCTGCCCACATGAAAAACACTTCCTCATATTCGGTTTATTCATACAAACATATATAGTACAATTAGGGTTTTTAACTGTACAATTAATTTTCTAAATCTGAGATTAGGGTTTCTAATCCCTTATTAGAGTTTAATAATATTAAACCTTATCCAATTAATTATTGATCAACATTTCTAAACCGTACAAACACATAATCAACAATACAATTATTTTAATTATATTTTCTATCGAATCTCTATCCGAAAATTAGGGTTAGGATTTTCTAAAGTTGTTAAGCACAACTCGACTCTAAAATTATTAGTCAATACACAAATTGACTTTCTCGAGACTCGTATCACAGATACTTGCCACCAAATTGATAATTAATATTAATATTAATAAAAAAAAAATTTATTCCCAAATTTTGGATTATTCGAAATCCCGGGTTATCACAAATACCCTTTACCTCAGAAGAAGACTGGATACTGGAGTAGTGAAGTAGCAGATTACTCTTCTTGTTTCTCCCTATAGCTTCTCTCTCTATAATTTCTCTTGTGAGTCTTAGTGAATTAGTGAGAATGAAGGAAGAATGAGCTTTTATTTATAGGAAAATATAGCTTCGATAATTGCACATTTTGGGGCTTGAAATATTACAGTATAATACCTTCATCTTTTTTTTCATTTTTAATTTAGTCCTGCAAGTATTATCAAACTTACACCACCTCCCCTAATAGTATAACATGTGAATCAATAGTTCAATCATGTGAATCAATAGTTCTATACATGTAAAAATACGAATTATAGTATAGTACCTCCATCTATACCTCCATTTTTAACTTAGTCATGCAAGTATTATCAATCTTGCACCACCTCCCCTAATAGTACATGAATGTGAATCAATAGTACACATATGTGAACAAATAGTTATAAGCATGTGAATTAATAGCAATTAATTGCTAATTTATTCGATTAATTACTCGATTGGTCAGTATAACTTTCAGACATCAATTATTATCGAAATAAATGTCAATTTCCACTAACACTAATAATCCCAACACAATGGAACTATCAATTTCATCTTTAATCAACACGAACTTATTCATCATTAATATTATAACTCACAATATTTAACAACCAGGTCGTTTCCCGTAAAGAGGGGGCTTTCCGATAAGGATTTCTCCCTATTGGCGCGTAATTAGGTGACCAAACCTCTCCTTGACAGAACTTCTAGACATTGTCAATATTCCAAATAACAATATGAATAACTATGTCGTCTCAATTATGGATTTAATAATATAACATATTATGCCGATGATATTGTGATAATAATTGAATCAATAGTATGAGAGATATGATGCAATAATTACTGCAGCAATAATTGAGTATAACTGAGTGACTTCTCACATAAGCATCAATAATAAATACCGTGTGCTACTATGCAACCATGCGTATTACTGTACTTTTACAATAGGGTAGTTCAACAGTTTTAACGGTAACACTTTCGCCGTTATTTTTATAAAAAGATAATTATGTCATTTTCTAACTACGACAATACTTCCTTTGTGGGGTCCACCAATGATTGTGTCGTCGTACGAATATTCCCTGTTAAAACGAATATTCTCCGACCAATCAAATATTCCCCAACACAACGAATATTTTATATCAACTTGCTTACTTTGCAAAATTTTCACATATCACCCTTAACTTTAACCTTTTATCAATTTAACCATTTGCTAAATAGAATAATTATAAGAAAATTGAATACTTTTATTTCATAAAATTCGGGGTCTCACAACATGGCTGGTGAATAACCTTTCGTATTCATTATTTATTAAGTTTTGGAAATGATTTGTCTACGCGGATTACTGCATTATTGGTAAAAATCCATTTGCAGTTTCTTGTATTATTTGATTTCATATTCCTAAATCTAAACTTACTATTGCTTCTATAATTCCTGAAATGATTAGAAATTCTTTGAGGTTTGTGCATCATCTAATATCATTTCACTGGAATATTGGTCTGAACTCTCTTATTGAAATTATAATCTTTTCATGTCTGGGTACTATTCATACGGTACTATTTATGAGTACTATTCACAATCGAATTTAATTTTCTTTTCTTTGTCCAAGTTATCTTTTATGAATCTTATTATTGAAATTGAATCCATGTTTTGATCTTCATGTTGACAATTTGAACATTCTTGAACTTTGGATAAATTAAATTATAAATATCTAATATTTATCATTGATCTCACTTGATTCATTATTTATATCATTGTTATAATCCTCTGATTTAAATTTGTGTTGGAAAGTTATCTTTGGCCAGTGGTGCAAAGATGAACTGTTGATTGGTATGATTATGATCAGGAATTGTGTATTGGTATAATCATGACCGAAATTATGTATTGGTATAATCATGACAATTGGTGTTACAGTTGTATGTCTTTGGCCTGTAGTGCAAAGATGGACTGTTAATTATTGGTTTTATAGTTGTATGTCTTTGGCCTGTAGTGCAAAGATGGATTGTTGATTATTGGTTTTATAGTTGTATGTCTTTGGCCCGTAGTGCAAAGATGGATTGTTGATTATTGGTTTTACAGTTGTATGTCTTTGGCCCGTAATGTAACGATCGAGAAATTTATAATTTAATTTAAATATTTATGGAATTAAATAAATATTTAAATTAATTTATTTATTAGTTGTTATGAATTAATTTAGTAGCTAAATTAATTAATGTTAATTGAATCGAGTAATGATAATTTTATGTGTTGGATTTAATTTAAGGAGATAATTAAATTAAATCAATTGCTTAATATTTAAGAAATTAGTTAAATTAAATGAATTGTTTAATTTAAAGGAAATAAATAAATTAAATATAGTGATGTGTCTAATTTATTAATTAAATTAGATATATAATTATTTATTAATGATAATAAGATTTTTATTATTATAAGTTACTGAGATTAACTAAGCTAAGTTATTTAAATTAATTAACTAAATTAAAATGTGACACAAGTAACTATACAATATAAATAATATAATAATAAACTAGTTTGGGAATATTGTGGTAGCCAAATAAGGCCTTATGGCCTTTGGTCTAACTTAACGGATGAAGGCGCGTTATTTTTTTTAACTGATAGACGACGTGGGTTTCAGTTTGTGTTTTGTGCATATTATTCCTAAGGTTGGCGTTCAGTTCTTCTTATTCTCATATTTGGCTAAGGAGAAAGAGCAGAGTTGAGAGAGAAGACGAGAGAGATTAAGTGAAAACCTAAGCGATTACTGTGGTTAGCAAGGTATTATTGAGCATATTGAAGGTATTCTATCTAACCCTTATATATATATATATATGAATTACGTCAAATTTGTTATGTTCTGTGAATTGCAATTCTTTCAAAATTGTTCTGTAACTAAATTATGGTGGATATGTGGTATAATGCTAGAGTTTATGTTTAAAACAATAAGTTTGTATGCTAAATTCATTGACAGTATATGTTTTTCATATGGTTCATGGAAAAGTATTAATTTTGATGGCCAATTCTTATGTTAAACTGTAAATTGATGCTTGCATATGGTAGTTCATTGAGATACGAATATAATGTAATTTGAATGGAATGATTTGGCCAAATAACGAATTCACAGTGATGATTTTTGGGATAGACTATCAAAAATGGAGTTTTATGTGAAAAACATGAAAATTGAGAAATTAAAATAGTTTTAGTTGTTAAATTGTGATAAGTGGTTAAATGTGTTAGCAATCATGTTTATGGTAATTGTATATTTATTTTTCATGTTGTTAGCACAGTTTGATGGGTGAATTTCGTGTTAGTTAGGCTAAAACGGCTACTATTCACTGCCGTCTCTGCGTCTGTCTGAACACCGGCGTAGCTGCACCGGTGCCAAGGCAAAAAACGGCACAGCTGGGCAGCTGCGTCGGTGCTAAGGCAAAAAATGGCGCAGCTGCGCCGGTGCGTAGGCAAAAAACGGCGCAGCTGAGCCGGTCCCAAGCCTAAGTGTGGCGCAGCTGCGCCACACCCTGAACTGAGACAGTGAGGTTTACTTGTTTGTAGGTCGGGCATATCGGACTTATGTTAGTTTAGCGTGTATGTTAATGATGTTAAAACATGATATAAACTATAATATCAAATGTCAATGTGTTGAAATGCAAAGTGTAAAGATTTGAAATAATTATTTAAATAAGTTATAAAATGAAACCAAATGAGATGTTTTTGAAAGATAGAGTTGAACGATTAAGTTATGTTGATCAATGTGTAATTTCAGAAGCGTTAAGTATATTAACCTACGTGGTTAGGTGCTAGGTTAGGGTTATGACCTAAATGATGGTTTAAACCCTAAAAGTTAATATTCATACAACTAATTGTTGTTGCGATTTCAATGATATATGCAGGATAATTGGAGATTATTTTCATTTGTGTAGCTTACAATCAAGGCAAATTCTCTAACTCTACTTTTATAATTGTGCAAGTTTCTAAACCTTATCTCCTTACGATTGAGCAAGTTTTCTAAACTCTACCTTGTTATTATTGAGCAAGTTCTTAAAACTCAACTCTTTACATTGAGCAAAGCTTTATAACTTCATTCTTTTCATATTGCACGTAAGTTTCCATTCCTATATTATTATTCTGCAAGTTCCTAACATTCTTTATGAAGTTGAGCAAGCTTAATCTATCTTGCGTATGTTTGTACAAGCTTATGTAACCTAATTCGTTACATTGAGCGAGATTTAGTTTCTTAATTATTATTCAAAGCATATATTGTTCTAATACATTGACTCAAGGGAGATTGTTTTAACTCTTCTATAGCGCTTTGCATGCATGTCATGTTTACTCAATTATATATTATTGTTATTCAATCTTTGACTTTGATAACCTTATTCAAAGCTTTATCGTTGTATTAAACCTTTAAGTACTAAGCAAGCCTTTATTGATTGAATTGATCTATATTCGAATAGTGTTCTAAAATTCTAGAAACACTGATAAGCTAGTTCCAAACTAAACTTTATTTAGTGCGAAAATTTTAAATCCAAACTGAGACGAACAACCCTAACATACGGGATTTTATACGTGTAACATTTAGATGGTTGTGCACAATACATGGTATAAAGAGCTGATCCCCCTAAGTACGTTAAGAAAGGTCCGTATAGTCTAAATGACTGTTAAGGTTGGGTAATAATACCTAAATACAGGGGACATAGTTCGTGGTCTTAAGATTCTCAGATAATTAATGTTCAAACTTGTTTTCTATTTTGATTTGTGGAATAAGTTCCTTATTGTCCAGCTTTCATTGTTCACAATCATGTTATTATCATTGCTACGTTCTATATTAGTGAGCATTTGTTTGCTCGCTCTTGTAATTAACACTGCAGCTAAAGTGGAGAAAGTTGATGAGTCGTCGACTAGCAAAGGCAAGAGCAAGATGTCTACATGATGAAGACTTTTGAGAACTTTAATTTAATGAATAATGTTAAAGACTTGTTTTAATATGTGATGTATTCTGCAAACTTATGTAATAATTTTAAGGTTAGATTACCTGGGATTTAATTCGAGATGATGATGTAACCCTTTAATGGGAAAGATTATTATTTAAGTTATTTTAATTATGTCCATATCCTTTATTATGGATAGTTAGATGTAATAGTTTTTGATATGTGAGCACCAAATCCTGTGGGAATGGAGTACCTGGATTTGGGGGTGTCACACGTAGTGCAAAGATGGACTGTTGATTATTGATTTTACAATTGTATGTCTTTGGCCCGTAGTGCACAGATGAACTGTTGATTATTTATTTTACAGTTGAATATCTTTGGCCTATAGTGCAAAGATAGACAATTGATTGGTATGATGATCATGATCATTGTTGTTAATTTTGAATGTCTTTGGTGTAAGGTGTAAAGATGATATGATTATTGAGTGTCTTTAGCCTTTGTGGCAAGAACATTGAGTAAAAGTTCTATTAAACCTTTGTGGTAAGTAGAACTGTTGATTTACATTATTATAAACATGAATTGTGAATTTAATTATAATCTTTGGTGGTTCAGGTAAATACAGGTAATGAAAGTTCTCTTTGTCTTGGGTACAACAAAAAACTGTTGATGGGTATTACATGGATGAAATATTAATGATGGACTTTTAATTTGGAAGAGATAGTAGACATTATGTTTGTTTGGAATAAGCATGTGAATGATATTCTTATTATTATATGATTTAATTATGATATAAATGAATGAATATGCAAGTATGCTTGCATCAAGAAAACTTGTAAAGTCCTTTGATAGATAATAGGAACATATGTACAAGGACTTAGAATGAATTGATCAAATGTGTTAGGTTGATCCTACATAAGCAAAACTGATTTGTAAAGTCCTTAAAAAGAAATGATGTACAAGGACTATAAATGTAGAAAGATCAAGCTTGTTAGGTTGATCTTATAATGTAATAGATAGACATGTTTAATCGTCGAGCACTGCACCAGAAATCATAGTCTGCTAGGAGAGTCAAGGAAAGCTCGAGAACTATAAAGGTGGAATCATAGTCTGCAAGATAGTAGATATCGGAGTTCGTAGACTGCCATGAGAGATGAGGAAGGATCATAGTGTGTCGAGAAGAACTTCCTGAAAGTTGTAGTCTGTTGAGGAAGTAATGTTCAGAATCGTAGAGATAGCCTGTCTAATAGCCGATCGAGCATCTGCCAAAGCCAAGTCAAGAATCGTAGACCACACTTAGAGTCGTAGAGTCTATTGATCACATCAGAGGCAGAGATCGTATTCGAGCTCGATCAGATGAAGACAACAAGCTTGAGGACAGAGATAGTAGAGTGTTGGCATCTGATCTTAGAGTTGTAGTATCTGCAGAACCAAAGCTAAAATCATAGAGTGCATAACTAAGGCTTCAACAGAAGTGCTCACAATACCAAGGCAGAATTGTAGAGCAAATATGATTCTCAACAAATAAGCACTCCCAGAATATCCAAAATATGAAGCCTCTGGTCTGAGCTACAAAGATACATCACACCTGAAGGAAACCAGTGAGCACTCAACGAAGACATGCAAGCTAACGGAATATCTAAGCACCAACCCAATCAACATCCAGATTGAGTTGAGAAGCCATTCAAGATGAAGTCTTCCACAAGTTGATCAGAAGAAGACTTCAGTAACTAACTAAGGAAAGTCAGCAAGTGTAGTAACTATCAAGTAAACAGAAGATAACAATCTTGGAAGTATCTAGGATCGTAGTTGTAAGACCCCAACTTATTATAAATAAAATTAAATTTTCCTCTATTCATTATTCTAAATTAATAAGGGTTAATTTGATATAATGCTTTGGTTATGGGTGAAATGTGCAAATTTTATAAAATAAACAAGTGGTTATAAAATATTCCTTTTGTCGGGGAATATTCGTTTGGTCGTGGAATATTTTTTTTGTCGGGAATATCTGTACGACGACGCAGTCAATTGTGGGCCCCATAACAGAAAACGGTTGGATGAAGGAAAATGACAAAGTTTGAGTTTTATAAATAACGACGTAATTGTTACCGTTAACACTGTTGGAATACCTGGTGGTTAAAATACAGTAATATGCATAGTTGCACAGTAGCACACAGTATTGCATAGTATATTTAAATTATTGATTCTTATGTAAGAAGACACTACTCAATAATTGTTACAGTAATCACTGTTCAATATTTTATTTTATTGATTCAATAATTGCTGCTTTGATAGTTTATATTATTGTTGTTTCAATAATTGTCACTGCACATTATTTCCCATTATCAGATCACTAATTCATATTATTTGAATAATATTATTAGATAACATTATTGGCAATATCTAGAAAGTTCTGTCAAAGAGAGGTTTGGTCACCTAATTGCGCGCTAGTAAGGTGAAATCCTTATTGGAAAACCCCCTCTTTCCTAGGAACTGTCTGGTTGTCATAATTGTGATTCTGTAATATTATTTGTGAATAATTAATTATTGATTTATATGATAAGGAAATATTTATTTGATGTGGATATAAATGATGGATTTATTTATGTGGTTATTAATGAAGGAATTAATGCTGAGGTGTTTTATCGGTATTTTGTCGGAATGGAGGTATTAAAAATCATCCGTTTATGGATTTCGGATATTTTCTGTTTGGAATTTGAAAAAACTCAAACAAACAAAGTTAAAGAGAATTCGATTTCGTGTGGAATGGACATAAAATTCGTATTTTTCTGATAAAAGGGCTATTTTCTATGAATTACTGAAGTTTTGGAAAATAAAATTATTTTTATTAAAATTATTGGTGGGACCCACTCTTATTTGAAAACATGTGGGCTGCTGATTTTTGGTTCAAAGGTGGCCTGTCTTTGTTGGCAACTTAGGTTGCATAAGAGAAAAAATGAAATAAATTATTATTTTATTATTTTAGTCTCCTATGACGTTCTAGCATTTTCCTATAAATAGAAGCTTAGGTTAGAATTAAAAATCACACCAGAAACAAGTTTTCTTTCTCTCTAGATTATCGAGCGTATTTTTGTGAGTATTTAGATACTTTGAGAGTTGCTTTTCGGTACAAGTTTCCTTTGACTTTCTATCCGATATTTCGATCAGAAGTACCGTTATTTTGAGGTAATGGATGTTATTTTCTTCTTAAATGATATTATTTTCTTCAATATCATTATGCTGAAATATTAGTTTGAACTTTTAATCAAATTTGGAACTTTTTGTGTCAGGATTACTATTCACGTATACGGCACTATTCACGAATACGACACTATTCATCGAAAAATGAAAATTTTCCTTTTTGTCCAAGATGTCTATTATGGTTACTATCTTTGATTGTATCCATGTTTTGATCTTTATTTTTGAATTCTGCTTCAAAAATTGGTTATTATGGAGTGTTATTGATCTTGGATAAACTATAATATGAATCCCTAATATTTGTCCTTCTATCTCACTGGATTCATTTTTTTTAAAATATTTTTCATCATCCTCAATCCTAAATGATGATATTACCGAATATCTTTGGCCTGTAGTGCAAAGATGAATGATTAACTGATGAATATCTTTGGCACGTAGTGCAAAGATGAACAGGTGTTGAGATGAACATGACCAACTGGTGATACAAATGAATATCTTTGGCCTGTAGTGCAAAGATGAATTTTTGATTAAAGATGTATATTAATTGTTGTTACAAGGATAAAATATTGATGATGGACTTTTAAATCTTAGAAGATAGTAGAACTCATTCTCTACGTGACTCTTCTAATGGATTGTTGTTTTCGCTACATTTGTTGATCTAAAACTTGTTGTCTATTATATTTTATCAGATTTTTCCCTGTTGAAGACTAATGATAATTTGTTGTATATTATCTTAGTCATAATATTCTTTACTGGGCTAGTTGAGCTCACCATTTTCCTTTTTCTTCCATTTTTCTTCTTAGAAGGTGAGAACATAGCAGGATCGAGTCGGGGTATGGAGTGATGGTTCTGGAAAGATGTTTTAACAGTCCTCACTATTTCTATAAAATAGTGTATGAATAATTGTAATGGGGACTTATTTGAGTGTGGATATTGTCTAGAAGACAATATTTTTATTTAAACTCACAGTATGTGTTGTCGTATTTTGCACGACAATTGTAATAATAAAGTTGTAGTTTGCTTTCTGTACCATGTATTTGGCGACTCAGTTCCTGCTTTGTTTTCTAAACAAAGCAGGAACTGATGAAGTGAAAACAGAGATACTGGTCGGCTTATGAAGAATAAGTCTAAAGTGATTAAGCATCGTGTTAGTCCATTGATGATAAGTGAACGGGAGATCACAAGGAGAAAGCGAGATGGACATGCCACAAATCTGAAGTGTCTTGCAATTAAAAAGAGGCCAGAACAAGAAGTTAAGATATTAGTTCCTGAGATCAATCGAGGCAAACAGAAGTATTGAAGCACTGCACAAGAGAATGAAGAGGTGTTCTACATTGAGGATCTAATGAACACTCGTCGGGATCGTAGTGTTGTCTCAACAGTCGATGATCAACATTCAACAAGACACTACGATCAGGTCCAAGAAGATATGCATCAGAATCGTGGAGTTCGGTCATCTAAAGATTGAAGCATTGGCAACGGTTCAATCTAAAGAGTGATATTTGAATAGAGCTTATTGAGAGCATCGATACAAAAGGACAACCTCTGATCTAGAAATCAGAGAGAGAGGAAATAAAGTTAATTACCTGCCCAAGATATCAAAGTGACATCTTTGACGGGGTAGGTGAAACAGTAGACTACAGTGTCAGAAAGTCATAAAGGGGATGTCATGTCACATCTGCAGTCAACCTTAAATAACTCAAGATCTGCGAATCAATTCAAATAACTTTCAATGGCTATATCCCAACGGGAAGATTGGGAAGGAGAATAAATAAGCCAGAGCTTCAAGGATCAAGAGTTGTTGATATTGCAGAATCATTGATTTGTTGGAATGCTATATTGTTTACTCTACGAGTTCCACCAGAGCTAAACATAACAAGTATCAGTGACAGTGAGACTACAAAGGTGGAAGTGAAGCAGCTTTGAAGAAGGAATCGAATAGACTAAAAGATTCACTCAACAAAGATGAGAATGCCACTGAAGATGGTAGCTAAGCTGAGAGCCGAGAAAGCCAAGAAGATAACATTCAGAAAAGTGGCAGAGAACAAAGAAGATCAAGAGAGCCACTCTACGAATCACCATGAACCAAAAGATGAAATAGAACAGATGCAGAACCATGTCTGCAAACCACTCAAGAAGGGTTTAGGGAATTCTAAGTGCTAGACGAAGTCTACCAAAAGCTCAAACACTTAGCAAACCCAAATGATAATGGTGCACAACTGACATCGAATGAAGATGAACAGAACAAAATGAAGATCAGCTGCACCAAAGAAGATGTGGTCCAGACTCAAAGCAAAATGCAAAGAGGACCACGCCAAGCTGCTAAGTACAGAAAATGTTTAAAATAAAAGACATCTTAGCAGCAAAGCACAAACAACAACAACAATACCAACAAGAAGTCAGGGCCTAAGGGGTCCTTATCCGGAGAGACTAAATGAAGTTCCAAGCCTGCTGGGCTTAAAGAGTTCCTAGGGAACTAGAGGAGTTCCAAGCCTGCTGGGCTTGAAGAGTTCTTAGTGAACTGAAGTTCCAAGGCTGCTGGCCTTGAAGGAATCTTAGTGATTTAGGGTGTTGCCCTTCCTTAGTTGAAATCCTGTTAGTTGAAAGGAGAATAGTGGATTAGGAGCTTGAGTCTCTGAACCACTTAAAATCCCTTGTGTCATTTACTTTCTGTCATTTACATTATGTACCTAACTGCTATAACTGCTATGTATGTTTTAACTGCTTACAACTTAACTAACTCTAAGAATAATATATGTATGATTATGAATATATCAATGAAGGGGATATTTTACTTATTCCGCTGTGCTTGAAAAGATTCTTATGTTTGTCATATGCTAATTCATTAGCAATGTAAAATAGACTGGAAAGTATTTGAAAATAAAAAGGATATATTCAACCCCCCTTCTAGATCTATTGTGTGCCTACTAGGAACTAACAATTGGTAATAGAGCAGGTTCTCATGCTATATTCAAAAGCTATTCGCTTTGAGTCTGATCATAGGCACAAACATTATTCTAAACTTAGTTTAGTAGTAAGTCACTTATAAGTGCAGATGAGGTCAAAAGTTGGAAATATGAGGACACTTGTAAGTGTATATACACCTGAAGCTGTTCAGATTGGTCCATGTTCTTAAATGGCATAACAACAAGACCAATCCTTGCCTATAGTCAATCTTGTAGTCTGAAGAGCAGAAATAGGAGCTCAAGAGGCATCAACAGCAAAGAGTCAGGCATCCATCAGACTGAAAGATGAAAAGGTCATATGTGCTAAGATGTAATCATTCAGAGAAGAAAGAAGAATCTCTCAAATCTATATTTGGTCAACCAACAACTAGATGTGAACCTTGAAGACACAAGGTTGTCAAAGAACAAAATGTGATGCCCCCAAAATAGGTATACATCACCCATCTTAAGTCGCCAGATACATGGTACAAAAATTCAAATACAACTTAATTATACAACAGTCGTGTAAAATACGACAAAACATAGGTGAGAGTTTAAACAAGAATATTGTCATCTAGACAATATCCACACTCAATGGTGTCCTCATTACAATTATTATCACATTATTCCGTAGAATAGTGAGGACTACAAAAGCCATTTATCCTGGACCATCACTCCATTCCCCGACTCGTCCCAGCTATATTTTCATTTCTTGAAGAGAACAATGAAAGAAAGGGTGAGCTCAACTAGCCCAGTAAGAAATATTATGACTAAGATAATGCAGAATAAATTATCCTTAGCCTTCAACAGTATAACAACTGATAGAATACAATAGACAACAAGTTTTAGATCAACAACTGCAGCGAAAATAAGCAATCCATTAGAAGAGTCAAGTAGAGCATAAAATCTACTATCTTCTATGATTTAAAAAGTTTTTCATCAACTTTATCACTAAGCCTCAGCTTAATAAATAAAATCGAATTATCCATGCACTATGACCAAGGATATTCATGTAATTATCAATGGTCATGATTATACCGAATAATCCCTGGTCATAATTGTGACGCCCCCAAAACAGGTATACATCACCCATCTTGGGTCGCCAGATACATTGTACATAAATTCAAATACAACTTAATTATACAACAGTCGTGTAAAATACGACAAAACATAGCTGAGAGTTTAAACAAGAATATTGTCATCTAGACAATATCCACACTCAATGGTGTCCTCATTAAAATTATTATCACATTATTCTGTAGAATAGTGTGGACTACTAAAGCCATTTATTCTGGACCATCACTCTATTCCCCGACTCGTCCCAGCTATATTCTCATTTCCTGAAGAGAACAATGAAAGAAAGGGTGAGCTTAACTAGCCCAGTAAGAAATATTATGACTAAGATAATGCAGAATAAATTATCATTGGCCTTCAACAGTATAACAACTGATAGAATACAATAGACAACAAGTTTTTGATCAACAACTGCAGCGGAAATATGCAATCCATTAGAAGAGTCAAGTAGAGCATAAAATCTACTATCTTCTATGATTTAAAGAGTTTTTCATCAACTTTATCGCTAAGACTCAGCTTAATAAATAAACCACATCATCGAATTATCCCTGCACTACGGGCCAAGGATATTCATGTAATCATCAATGGTTATGATTATACCAAATAATCCCTGGTCATAATCATACCAACAACTGTCCATCAATGAACTACAAGCCAATGAGGACTTTTACTACATCATTCATTACATTACGGTCATGATTATACCGAATAATCCCTGGTCATAATCATACCAAGTCCATTTATGCACGTAAGCCAAAGATGACTTTAATCACAATATAAGCATGAGGATGATAACAAGGACATAATAATTCAATAAAACAAGTTCAAGGATAAATTTTAAAGATTTATAATTTATTTTATCCAGAAATCAATAACGTCCAAATTTTCAACATTATACTGCTTTGTAGAGTAAAATTCAAGAATAATCTTCATGTACCAAAAATAATTTGGACAGAAAAGAAATATATTTTTTGGGTAAATAGTATCTTGTGAATAGTACCCTGTGAATAGTACTTCGAGAATAGTACCTCGTGAATAGTACCCCAACATGAAAAATACCCCAAATAGCCGAATGAATAATATTCGGGTGAATAATAATTTGGGTGAATAGTAACCTGTGAATAGTAACTCGTGAATAGTACTTCGACACAAAAAGTGCCCTGAATACCTGAGTGAATAATACTAGAGTGAATAGTAACCGGGTGAATAATAACCCGTGAATAGTAACTCGTAAAAAAAATACCAAAGAAAATGATATTCTATGACGAGTACAAAAGAAATGATATCTCATACGAGTATAATAGAATATACGAAACTGCAAATGGATTTTCACCCGCTATGCGGTAATCCACGTAGACATATCATTTCCACAATTGAATAAAGAATGAATACAAAGGATCATTCACCATGCATGCGGTAATCCACATAGACAGGTTATTCCAACAGAATAATAAAAATTAGAATAACAGAAGAAATCACCAGGCATGCGATAGACCGCACAGACATGTTATTTCAACAGAATAATAAATAATGGAACTAGGTCATGTGTAATACGCACAAAGAGGATATTCCAACAGAATAATAAAGAATGAAACCAGGTCTTGCGTAATCCACACAGACAGGATATTCCAACAAAATAATAAAGAATGGAATAACAAAAGAATATCACCATGTATGCGGTCCTTCGCATAGACAGGTTATTTCAACATAATAATAAAGAATGGAATAACAGAAGAGTTTCACCATGTATGCGGTACTTCGCATAGACAGGTTATTCCAATATAATAATAAAGAATGGAATAACAGAAGAATTTCACCATGTATGCGGTACTTCACATAGACAGGTTATTTCAACATAATAATAAAGAATGGAATAACAGAAGCTCTCTTCATGAATAAGAAAGAAATAATACCCCTTACCTCAAAAGAAGACTGGATACAGAAATAGTGAGGTAGCAGACTTCTCTTCTTCTTTCTCTCTATAATTTTTCTCTATAATAATTGCTCTATAGCTTTAGTGAATTGGTTAAAAATAATGAAGGAATGAGCTTCTATTTATAGGAAAATATAGTTTCGATAATTGCACGTTTTGGGGCTCGAAATATTACAGTATAATACCTTCCTCTTTTCCTTCATTTTTAATTTAGTCCTGTAAGTATTATCAAACTTGCACCACCTCCCCTAATAGTAAATCATGTGAATCAATAGTTCTAGATATGTAAAAATACGAATTACAGTATAGTACCTCCATCTATACCTCCATTTTTAACTTAGTCATACAAGTATTTTCAATCTTGCACCAATTCCCCTAATAGTAAATGAATGTGAATCAGTAGTACACACATGTGAACAAATAGTTATAATCATGTGAATCAATAGCAATTAATTGCTCATTTATCCGTTTAATTACCCGATTAGTCAATATAACCTCCAGACATCAATTATTATCGAAATAAATGTTAATTTTCACTAACACTAATAATTCTAACACAATGGAACTATCAATCTCATCTTTAATGAACACGAACTTATTCATCATTAATATTATAATTCACAATATTTAACAACCAGGTCATTCCCAAGAAAGTGGGGGCTTTTCGATAAAGATTTCTCCTTATTGGCGCGCAATTAGGTGACCAAACCTCTCATACATTGTCAATATTGTTAATAATAATATGAATAACTTTGTCGTCTCAATTATTGATTTAATAATATAACATATTATGTGGATGATACTGTGACAATAATTGAATCAATAATATGAGAGATATAATGTAACAATTACTGTAGCAATAATTGAGTATAATTGAGTTACTTCTTATGTAAGCATCAATAATCAATACCGTGTGCTACTATGCAACCACGCGTATTACTGTACTTTTACTATCGGGTAGTTCAACAGTTTTAACGGTAACACTTTCGCCGTTATTTTTATAAAATGATAATTCTGTTGTTTTCTAACTACGATAATATTTTCATTGTGGGGTCCACCAATGATTGTTGTTGGTCACTTTACTGATCAATAAATGCGTGCAAGTATACACGGTCAACAAGTAATAAAGAGTAAATAAAGTATCGTTCCCACGGAGAATTAACTAATAAAGTTTACCAAGCACTAACCCATAACCATTTCAATCTTATTTAAACAATTGATACAATATAGTGATGAAAACTATGAAATTAAATAATACTATCCCTAGAATGAGACTAGATAATGAAGACTTGAGATTACAATTTCCCCTATTGAATCATTTAAATCCACACACTTCATGATAAGCCAAATTACTTGTACCAGATTGTTAGTCAAGAACATGAAAGTAAATTACAGCCATATCTCAACGTACCATACTCATATGACATATAATCCACAGTTGATAGAATACACATGAATACCCACATTACCTAAACCACTATATATCTATGTGATTTACAAATAATTAGGGTTTAAGCCCAAATTCTCAGTTGACTATGAGTGGTGCTTCGATATATGTCTATCCTAAGCACAAATTATACATCCCGTCACAATGTAGCACATACAATCAAACGCTATCAAGATCAAATATAAACCCATACTTCATCTTTCAATTTCATATGGGTTATCACAGTAATTGATGGCCAATCAACTAAGCAAATAAGCATGAATCTTAATAGACAATCCCATAGCAATCAATATGTTTAACAATGAAGTATATCGAAATAAACTAAGCAATAGATTCCATTGTAATCTCAAAATAATGTTTAGCTCATCATAGAATCAAAATCCATCATCCACAATAGATTACACATTGAGAAATAAAGATAGAAATAAAGAGAAGTTAGGGAATTAAGAATGCAAATCTGATCTCTCTTGCTCCAATTCTGAATATCTTATGCTCTCTAATTGCTTCAATCTTCAATTCTAATCTAATCTAGGGTTCTAATCTAATCTAAAAAGAAAGAGAAAAATAGAGCATATGTAATCTAGATTAATCCCCCAAGGGTGGAATATGTTTTACATAATGAAAATACGTCTAATATATAAGCCCTAATTGAACCACCCTCTCAGTTACGCTTCAATTGCACTGTTTAGTGAAAAGTCAGCTTTGGTCAACATTAGAAGTGGCGCGACCACATAAGAATTGGCCTGAAGTTGGGCACGCCCGCGCTCAAGTGTTAAATCAAACTTTTTTGCTCCAGGGACTCGCGCGGCCACGTAGGAATTAAACTAGAAAATCGCTCGCCCGCGCGGTCCATTTCCTGTTGTAGTGTCCTCAGGTAAAATGGTCATAAATTTTGATACTGTAAGAGTTATAGGGCCTTCCACCTATCAAATCGAAGCTGTCGACGAGCTCTACAACTTTCATTCTTTAACAATTGAGAAATAATTCACGGATGAAGGCTAAAATTGGATTGTAAGTGACAGCTATGCAAATGGCCATCCAAAATAGTGATGTTCAACGTTCGTTGGTACAAAGGTTATAACTCTTGAATCCGAACTCCGATTGGAATGATTCAAGATGTTCCGAAAAGCTTAGAAGAAGCTCTACAGCATAGTCCAAGTTCCAAGCCAAGAACATAACATGAACATGAAAACCCAAATGATATCCGAATTTCTTTTCCTTGCATTTTCATACCAATAGTCGCTCAAATCGTTCCCAAACATAAGATCTACAAAATGAACACAAAATGCATGAAAAGTAACTAAGAAACATGAGTATAAGCAACTAATTCAAGTAACAGATACCGGATAAGTAAGTATAAAACCAACTTATCAAATACCCCCAAACTTAAACCATTACTTGTCCCCAAGCAACACAATATAATGCAATCTACATGTTACGCAAGCTACGCAAGCTACGCTACT
The DNA here is from genome assembly GCA_020205505.1 of Panax japonicus. NCBI lineage: Eukaryota > Viridiplantae > Streptophyta > Magnoliopsida > Apiales > Araliaceae > Panax > Panax japonicus. The sequence continues at coordinate 29,330 of JAINUV010000742.1, read as the reverse complement.
ATTACAATGAATCCCAAGATTTCCAGCCATGTTGAGAATTCTAATAAGATATGCCTCAGAGAAATATCAAGATCCAAGAACAAAGCATCAAACTAAGCTAAAGGCATAATGACATACAATCTGATAATCCTAACCTGCTATAAAGATGCTATGTGTGTGTGATGTATTCACAGATTTGCTTGACAAAGGTGAAAATACCACATGCTAAATTGATTAAGATAGAAAATTTGAAGTTTAAATCAAGAACTACATATACTAATGAGACATCAATTACTCCAACACATCAATAAAAATTAAGGTTCAACAATGGGTTTATTCTGCTTTATTTTTACTCACGAGGGCGATTTTCGTACTTTTTCGCGGTGTTTATTGATTTTTTTATATTTCCCATGATTGTCCAATGTCTCATTCTATTAGGCTAACAGTGCTACCCCTTAGCGAGCTTTCAACCAACGACTCCCAGACCATTAAGACCTTAGGGAACTAGGTGTAGAGACAATCCCCTCGGGCGTACTTATTCAAGTAACAAAGGCCTTGAAACAAGACTAGCCATGATGTTTATTTAATTTTTTTCTATTTTTTTTCTATTCTTATCTTTTTCTTTTTTCTCTTGTTTTATATATAGCATGCATACCCATGCGTTCCCAAAACTTGAGTTTCAATGTCTTCATAGTCATTACTCACTTCCTACGCAATTCTATCATTAAAAACAACATTTTCCTCTCAGCAGACAAGCATATTAATCTTAACCAACAAGCAAATAGGAACATTGTCGTGCTACTTGGTAACATCTAAACAGCAAGCATGAATTATATCATGAATAAAATTATAACTAAGCTCAAGATATCAACCAAGTTCAAAAATCTATCAAATTTTTATGTCATCATTGGCCAAATTAGAATTCAACTAACTAAAAGCCTGGGATTATGCAACTAAACAGATATTAAGTAAACAAAAAGAAAAAAAAATTTACTGCAAAATTAAACTAATAACTAATAACATGCAATTAACTATATGTAACATGAAATTACTCTATATGATGCAATTACACTACATGATCTAAACTACTGACTAAACCCAATACCCCCAAACTTAAAACGAACAATGCCCTCATTATAATTAAAAGTGAAAGAATACTCCCCTAAGTGGCAATGTCATCTCCGTTTGCCTCCTCAAGATCCGATGGTATATCAGGTGATATGGATAAGTTTGAGATAATCTAAAGTTAGAAACTGAGTGTGGACTTCTAACTGTCCGAATGCTTGAGTCAGAAATTTTAAAAATTTAGCAATTTTTTCTGTGACTGAGTTATGGCGCGGTTGCGCGGTGTTTGGCTTGTAGTTGGACACGGCCGCGCGACCCTGTACTCTGGCAGCTTCAGTTTTTGACTTCTGTTTGATCCTGAATGCTTATAGCAATTGGATTGAACTTGAGAGGAAAAACAATCAAACTATTATTAATACTTACAACTATCTAACATTTACTAAATATGGAAATGCAAATAATAATTAAACAAGGAAGGAGAAAGATTGGATGGGGTGCCTCCCATCTAGCGCTCGGTTTATAGTCTGTTAGTTGGTCTCTTTTCTTTACACCGCTATCCGATTCCTCAATGATAAGCTAGGAACCCTCCATCCATTAGAACAGCTATGTGCTTTGGTAGGTTCCCCATCATGAGAGTCTTCGAATTGAAGCCACCTAGCATATTTCCTGTACATGATGTCCCCAGTTCCATTGCATCGCCAGGTGCTTCTCACATTATATCTGTGAATAGATTTTTGCATTGATGCATGAAAGATACAACAGGATTTTTTTCTTCTATTATTTCTTCCTCAACCCATCATGGTGTGTAAGAGGCCTCATAGTCGCAGAAATTCTTTCTTTGGATATGACTACCAAGGGGACATGGGTGTGCAAAGTTCACTAAATTTTGTAACTCTAACTGAGAAGGCACTTGGGGTATTATACAAGTCAGCTCATGTTCTTTATTTTCAATACCCCCAGTTGTCTCCTTAATGTCCACTCCTTTCAGTTCATTTAGTGGCATGTACACTTCTGGATCTCCATCAGTTTCATCGTCCATGTCATAGCACCAATTGTTTGGAGGGACATTGTTCAAGGCTTCGAACATTTGATCCATATGATTCTGTATATTTCGAATTGACCTATCTTGCTCAATCACCTTCTCCTCAGTTGATGCTACAAATTTGAACCACAAATCCTCCAATCTTGAATTATCTTGTTCAACTTCAAAATCCATGTATTGAGGACCATTCATTGAGGAGTTAAGGGGTTGTTCCATACGTCTGTTAAGATTTTGGCTTGATAACTTCTGACTCATCATCATCTCTTCATGGTCTGCTATGCTTTTTGACATAAATTCCTTTAACCTTGAATTTTCTTCTTGTTGCATTGGAGGTGGATATGAGAAATCTGATGGATGTGTTGGACTTAGAACGCAGTCTTGGTCTTGATAGTTACAATTCCATTCATAATATGGGTGATACCCCCAACCTTGATGATAATTGGGATAAACATAGTTGTTGAGGTAATCACCCCCAAACTGTACTTGTCCAACTCTGATGTCGCACTGATAACTCGGATGCTCGCCAGCACAATATTCACATGTAATTGGTATCTCTCGAGTGCGTTGGGCCGCAAGAACATCCAACCTCTCCGAAAGTGTTGCAATTTGTGCTGACAATGTAAAAAATACATTGAGTCCTTCAGTTCTTGTGTCCCTTGGTTGAATCCTATTTGCATAAGGCCATTGATAAGCAATGTCATCCATGGTACCTGAAAAGGGAAAAATATAGGAAGATAATTAAAATAAAATGTTTAAATTAAGACTAATTTGATTGAAATTAATGTTGACAAAAATTATTAAAATAATTCCCCGGCAACGGCGTCAAAAACTTTTTTGTCGTTTTACCGATCAATATATGCGTGCAAGTATGCATGGTCAACAAGTAATAAAGAGTAAGTAAAGTATCGTTCCCATGGAGAATTAACTAATAAAGTTTACCAAGCACTAACCCATAACCATTTCAATCTTATTTAAACAATTGATACAATATAGTGATGAAAACTATGAAATTAAATAATACTAACTATCCCTAGAATGAGACTAGATAATGAAGACTTGAGATTACAATTTCCCCTATTGAATCATTCAAATCCACACACTTCATGATAAGCCAAATTACTTGTACCGGATTGTTAGTCGAGAACACGAAAGTAAAGTACAGCCATATCTCAATGTACCATACTCATATCACATATAATCAACAGTTGATAGAATACACATGAATACCCACATTACCTAAACCACTATATGTTTATGTGATTTATAAATAATTAAGGTTTAAGCCCAAATTCTCAATTGACTACGAGTAGTGCTTCGGTATATGTCTATCCGAAGAACAAATAATACATCCCATCACAATGTAGCACATACAATCAAACGCTATCAAGATCAAATCTAAACTCATACTTCGTCTTTCAAGTTCATATGAGTTATCACAGTAATTGATGGCCAATCAACTAAGCAAATAAGCATGAATCTTAATAGACAATCCCATAGCAATCAATAAGGTTAACAATGAAGTATATCGAAATAAACTAAGTAATAGATTCCATTGTAATCTCAAAATAGAGTTTAGCTCATCATAGAATCAAAATCCATCATCCACAATAGATTACACATTGAGAAATAAAGATAGAAATAAAGAGAAGTTAGGGAATTAGGAATGCAAATCTGATCTCTCTTGCTCCAATTCTGAATTTCCTATGCTCTCCAATTGCTTTAATCTTCAACTCTAATCTAATCTAGGGTTCTAATCTTATCTAAAAAGAATGAGAAGAATAGAGCATATGTAATCTAGATTAATCCCCCAAGGGTGGAATATGTTTTACATAATGAAAATACGTCTAATATATAAGCCCTACTTGAACCACCCTCTCAGTTACGCTTCAATTGCATTGTTTAGTGAAAAGTCAGCTTTGGTCAACATTAGAAGTGGCGTGGCCGCGCAAGAATTTACCTGAAGTTGGGCGTGCCCACGCTCAAGTTTTAAATCAAACTTTTTTACTCCAAAGACTTGCGCGGCCGCGCAGGAATTACAGTAAAAAATCGCACGCCCGCGCGGTCCATTTTCTGTTGCAGTGTCCTCTAGTAAAATGGCCATAACTTTTGATCCAGGAAGAGTTACGGGGAATGCCACCTATCAAATCGAAGCTATCGACGAGATCTACAAATTTAATTCTTTGACAATTGAGAAATAATTCATGGATGAAGGCTGAAATTGTATTGTAAGTGGCAGCTACGCAAATGGCAATCCAAAATAGTGACGTTCAACGTTTGTTGGTACAAAGGTCATAACTCTTGCATCCAAACTCTGATTGAAATGATTCAAGATGTTCTGGAAAGCTTAGAAGAAGCTCTACAACATAGTCTAAGTTCCAAGACAAGAACATAACATTAACATGAAAGCCCAAATGATATCCGGATTGTTTTTCCTTGCATTTTCAAACCAATAGTCGCTAAAATCGTTCCCAAACATGAGATCTACAAAATGAACACAAAATGCATGAAAAGTAACTACGAAACATGAGTATAAGCAACTAATTCAAGTAACAAATGCCGGATAATTAGGTATAAAACCAACTTATCAATTGTGCCATCGTACGAATATTCCCTGTTAAAACTAATATTCCCCGACCAATCGAATATTATTTAACAACTTGCTTACTTTCCAAAATTTATAAATATTATCCACAGCTATAACATTATATCAAATTCACACCATAATATTCAAAAAAATATTTCGAGAAATTTAAATCTTTATTCATAAAATTTGGGGTCTCACGATCTCCCCTCCTTATGTAATTTCGCCCTCAAAATTTACGTACCTGGTAGTTCGAAGAGATGAGAATACCTTGCTTTCTTTTTGGAATGTACCTTCCCGGTTATTTCCTCTCTATCATGATTTTCCCATTGCTCATCTGCTGTATTTCAGATATCATTCTAGAATACATCTTCAAAATAAAGGTTAATTGACATGTCACATATTATCTCTGTACTCTGACCGACCAATTAAATACCATATAAACTTAGGTAGGTCATACTAGCGAAGGAAATCCCCGTCTCTCCCCTCCTAGTTCTTGTCTCACATCTCAGCTTGGGATCATATCCCTAAGCTTTGATACCAACTGTGACGCCCACAAAATAGGTATACATCACCCATATTGGGTCGCCAGATACATGGTACATAAATTCAAATACAACTTAATTATACAACAATCGTGTAAAATATGACAAAACATAGCTGAGAGGACTACTAAAGCCATTTATTCTGGACCATCGCTCCATTCCCCGACTCGTCCCAGCTATATTCTCATTTTCTGAAGAGAACAATAAAAGAAAGGGTGAGCTCAACTAGCCCAGTAAGAAATATTATGACTAAGATAATGCAGAATAAATTATCCTTAGCCTTCAATAGTATAACAACTGATAGAATATAATAGACAATAATTTTTTAATCAACAACTGCAACGGAAATAAGAAATCCATTAACAGAGTCAAGTAGAGCATAAAATCTACTATCTTCTATGATTTAAAAAGTTTTTCATCAACTTTATCACTGAGACTCAGCTTAATTAATAAACCACATCATTGAATCATCCCTGCACTACGAGCCAATGATATTCATGTAATCATCAATGGTCATGATTATACCGAATAATCTATGGTCATAATCATACCAACAACTATCCATCAATGAACTACAGGCCAATGAGGACTTTTACCATATCATTCATTACATTATGGTCATGATTATACCGAATAATTCCTGGTCATAATCATACTAAGTCCATCTATATATGTAAGCCAAAGATGACTTTAATCATAATATAAGCATGAGGATGATGACAATGACATAATAATTCAATAAAACAAGTTCAAGGATAAATTTTAAAGATTTATAATTTAATTTATCCAGAATTTAATAACGTCCAAATTGTCAACATGATACTGCTTTGTAGAGTAAAATTCAAGAATAATCTTCATGTACCAAAAATAATTTGGACAGAAAAGAAATATATTTTTCGGGTAAATAGTGTCCCGTGAATAGTACCTTGTGAATAGTACTTCGAAAATAGTACCTCGTGAATAGTACCCCGACATGAAAAGTACCCTAAATACCTGAGTGAATAATATTTGGGTGAATAGTAATTTGGGTGAATAGTAACTCGTGAATAGTACTCTTACACGAAAAGTGCCCTGAATACCCGAGTGAATAATACTAGAGTGAATAGTAATCGGGTGAATAGTAACCCGTGAATAGTAACTCTTAAAAAAATACCAAAGAAAATGATATTCCATGATGAGTACAAAAGAAATGATATCTCATACAAGTATAATAGAATATACGAAACTGCAAATGGATTTTCACTTGCCATGCGGTAATTCACGTAGACAGATCATTTCCACAATTTAATAAAGAATGAATATACATGATCATTCACCATGCATTCGATAATGCACATAGACAGGTTATTCTAACAGAATAATAAAGAATGGAATAACAGAAAAATTCACCAGGCATGCGATAGACTGCACAGACAGGTTATTCCAACAGAATAATAAATAATGAAACCAGGTCATGCTTAATACGCACAGACAGGATATTCCAACAAAATAATAAAGAATGGAACTAGGTCATACGTAATCCGCACAGACAGGATATTCCAACAGAATAATAAAGAATGAAATAACAAAAAAATTTCACCATATATGCAGTACTTCGCATAGACAGGTTAGTCCAACATAATAATAAAGAATGGAATAACAGGAGAATTTCACCATGTATGTGGTTCTTCGCATAGACAGGTTATTCCAACATAATAATAAAGAATGGAATAACAGAAGAATTTCACCATGTATGCGCTACTTCGCATAGACAGGTTATTCCAACATAATAATAAAGAATAGAATAACAGAAGCTCTCTTCATGAATAAGAAAGAAATAATATCCCTTACCTCAAAAGAAGACTGGATACTGGAATAGTGAGGTAGCATACTTCTCTTCTTCTTTCTCTCTATATTTTCTCTCTATAGTAATTGCACTATAGCTTTAGTGCATTGGTGAAAAATAATGAAGGAATGAGCTTCTATTTATAGGAAAATATAGTTTAGATAATTGCACGTTTTGAGGCTCAAAATATTACAGTATAATACCGTCCTTTTTTCTTTCATTTTTAATTTAGTCCTACAAGTATTATCAAACTTGCACCACCTCCCCTAATAGTAAATCATGTGAATCAATATTAAATCATGTGAATCAATAGTTCTAGACATGTGAAAATACGAATTAGATTATAGTACCTCCATCTATACCTCTATTTTTAACTTAGTCATGCAAGTATTATCAATCTTGCACCAATTCCCCTAATAGTAAATGAATGTGAATCAATAGTACACACATGTGAACAAATAGTTATAATCATGTGAATCAATAGCAATGAATTGCTCGTTTATCCAATTAAATACCCGATTGGTCAATATAACCTCCAGATATCAATTATTATCGAAATAAATGTCAATTTTCACTAACACTAATAATTCCAACACAATGGAGCTATCAATTTCATTTTTAATCAACACGAACTTATTCATCATTAATATTATAATTCACAATATTTAACAACCATGTCGTTCCCAGGAAAGAGGGGGTTTTCCGATAAAGATTTCTCCTTATTGGCGCGCAATTAGGTGACCAAACGTCTCCTTGACAGAACTTCTAGACATTGTCAATATTGTAAATAATAATATGAATAACTTTGCCGTCTCAATTATTGATTTAATAATATAACATATTATGCGGATGATACTGTGACAATAATTGAATCAATAATATGAAAGATATGATGCAACAATTACTGTAACAATAATTGAGTATAACTGAGTGACTTTTTACGTAAGCATCAATAATCAATACCGTGTGCTACTATGAAACCACGCTTATTACTGTACTTTTACTATCGGGTAGTTCAACAATTTTAACGGTAACACTTTTGCCATTATTTTTATAAAATGATAATTCTGTCATTTTTTAACTTCGACAATACTTTTGTTGTGGGGTCCACCAATGATTGTGTCGTCATACGAATATTCCCTGTTAAAACGAATATTCTCCGACCAATCAAATATTATATAACAACTTGCTTACTTTACAAAATTTATAAATATTACCCACAACTATAACATTATATCAAATCCACACCATAATATTCAAAAAAATATTTCGAGAAATTTAAATCTTTATTCATAAAATTTGGAGTCTCACAATAATCATACCAAGTCCATCAATGAACTACAGGCCAATGAGGACTTTTACCACGTCATTCGTTACATTACAGTCATGATTATACCGAATAATCTCTGGTCATAATCATACCAAGTTCATCTATGCACGTAAGCCAAAGATGACTTTCATCACAATATAAGCATGAGGATGATGACAATGACATAATAATTCAATAAAACAAGTTCAAGGATAAATTTTAAAGATTTATAATTTAATTTTTTCAGAAATCAATAACATTCAAATTGTCAACATGATACGATTTTGTAGAGAAAAATTCAAAAATAATATTCATGTACCAAAAATAATTTGGACAGAAAAGAATCAATTTTAAGGTGAATAATACGCCGGCACGAAAACTACCCCAAATACCCGAGTGAATAATATTCGAGTGAATAGTAACCCGTGAATAGTACTCCGACATGAAAAGTGCCTCGAATACCCGAGTGAATAATACTAGAGTGAATAGTAACCGGGTGAATAGTAACCTGTGAATAATAACTCGTAAAAGAAAAATACCAAAGAAAATGATATTTCATGACGAGTACAAAAGAAATGATATCTCAGAGGAGTATAATAGAATATACGAAACTGCAAATGGATTTTCACCCGCCATGTGGTAATCCACGTTGACGGATCATTTCCACAATTTAATAAAAAGAATGAATACGAAGGATCATTCACCATGAATGCGGTAATCCATATAGACATGTTATTCCAACAGAATAATAAATAATGGAACTAGGTCATGCGTAATCCGCACAGATAAGATATTCCAACAGAATAATAAAGAACGGAACCAGGTCATGCGTAATCCGCACAGACGGGATATTCTAACAGAATAATAAAGAACGGAACCAGATCATGCGTAATCCGCACAGACAGGTTATTACAACAGAATAAAAAAGATTGGAATAATAAATGAATTTCACCATGTATGTGGTACTTCGCATAGTATTATACCTTCCTCTTTTTCTTCATTTTTAATTTAGTCCTACAAGTATTATGAATAACTTTGTCGTCTCAATTATTGATTTAATAATATAACATATTATGTGGATGATACTGTGACAATAATTGAATCAATAATATGAGAGATATAATGTAACAATTACTGTAGCAATAATTGAGTATAATTGAGTTACTTCTTATGTAAGCATCAATAATCAATACCGTGTGCTACTATGCAACCACACGTATTACTGTACTTTTACTACCGGCTAGTTTAACAGTTTTAACGGTAACACTTTCGCCGTTATTTTTATAAAAAGATAATTATGTCATTTTCTAACTACGACAATACTTCCGTTGTGGGGTCCATCAATGATTGTGCCGTCGTAAAAATATTCCCTGTTCAAACGAATATTCCCCGACCAATCGAATATTATATAACAACTTGCATACTTTCCAAAATTTATAAATATCACCCACAACTATAACATTATATCAAATCCACACCATAATATTAAAAAAAATTCGAGAAATTTAAATCTTTATTCATAAAATTTGGGGTCTCACAATCTCCCCTCCTTATGAAAATTTACCCTCAAAATTTACGTACGTACCTGGTATGCCGAAGAGGTGAGGATACCTTGAACACCTTTATCATCGAAAATATTACACGTTGCATACGTGCAATGCCCGATGTCCTCCGATTGCCTTTGAATGCACATCAGTCCCTAAAATAGTTATTTTAGGCCTTGATACCGACCTCCAATCTCAAAATATAAAGAATAAAAGTTTTATGCCTACTCGTTATCTTTTTGAATCATCTTGAATCATCTCAATCGGAGTTTGTATGAAAAAGTTATGCCCAATTTACTAAAGGACGTCCGGACAGATTTTGGCTTAACACTTGACCATCGCCTAGGCGCCCAAATTTGGCCCTGGGCAAGCACCTAGGCGCCCAAGAACAGATTTCTAAGCATCGAGCTTAGTTCCTAGGCGCTCGACCTTTGGCACTTTACTCCAATTTTTCAGATTTTGCAACTTTTGACACACATACTTCAAATCTTCATAACTTCTTCATCCGTTATCGGAATTAGTCCATTTTTGAGGCTATAGAAAACTTGTAACATGCTCTATAAAACCAGTATGATTTTATAATTTTTAAGATTCATTAATGTTTTCAAAATTTGACTCCAAAGTCCCTCAAGACTAAGTTTTTACTAACAACGATACGTGAAAAACGTTATGAACACGCGACATACTTGACGGTAAAACGAGTCTATAGGCCACAGTTCCTACTTGATCGAGGATTTCAAATAGGCCAATTAAATTGAGGGTTGAGATAATGCCTTCTTGAACCTTCTTCTTCACATTCATCAGATTCGGGTGTGTAGCTTGAGCGGCTTTAACTTTATCGATTAAAGTCGATTCTACTCGTATATTCGATATCTTCACGTGGGTCCCTAGAGTCTTTAACTCTATCTTCATCATTTGTAAGTTATACAAAATAGGTTTATGTGTTAACAACATCGCACTCGTAAACGCATACGATCTTCTACTCAACGCGTCAGCTACCACGTTCGCTCTTCCACGATGATATTGAATAGTATGGTCATAATCTTCAACAGCTCGAACAATGTCTTTGGCGCATTATACATTCATTTTGGTTGAAGAAATATTTAAGGGTTGAAGAAATGGGTTTTGTACTGGGGTCAATACAAAATTTGATTTCACGCTACGGGGGTAGGCCAGGAAGTCTTCAAGAATACGTAAGGAAATTTATTAACAATAGAAATATCATTCAAAACTATGACTCTCATCCCAAGACTTGGATAGAACGTCACATTGATATATATCAACTTGCCACCATCATTCACAGCGTCGCCTACGGAAAGTCTGGCTTCGGTACATTCCACACAAAGAAGTTACCAGATAAAGGCTCGGGACTCTTTACTTATGACTTGATATGACAGTGATTGACTTTAGTGGTTTGGTTGTATGAATTCGCATAACAGTTTGGTTAGGAATATGAAAGCTAACAACCTTATGAAAAACATGATGAGTACTTAACCAATCGATTCCTAAAATCGCATTAAAGACAAGTATTTTCAAAGAGATAAGATCGACAGGTAACGTGAAAGTGTCGATTTGAATCAAACAAAAATTATAAACAGTGGAGATAACGAAGGTTTTTGCTAACGAATTTTCAATCGATAAGTCAAAGTCTAATTTCTCTAGAGTTAAATTTAAACGTTAAGCGCAAGCAAGAGAGATAAAAGAATGGGTAGAACCGGTATCTAATAAGGTATAGACTTCACAATAATTTATAATTAACTAACCCGTGCTAACTTCGATCGGGTTACTCGCTTTTTGAGAAGTCACGAAAAATACTCTTCTTGAAACCACCGACTTTGTTTTGTTCGTATCCGCCTTTGGTGCCACCGTCCCAGCTCGACTTGACTTTGGTGCACGACAAATCGGGATAGGTGACCTTCTTTCCCACAATTGTAACATGCTTTGGACTGCATCACGCAATTTGGACTGATATGTCCCTCCCATCCGCATTTAAAACATACGACCAGCGGTCGTTCTCCTTCCTTTGAAATGGGTGCTGGTGCTGCTGTCTTTCCATCATTATTGAACCTTCTCTTCTTGAAATTTCCACTTTTATTATCTTGGCCATGATTGTCACCGAAGTGATTACCATTCTTGGCATGATAATTTCTCCCACGATGGTTATCATTGTTCTGATGGCCATTGCCACCGGTACGATTATTATCGTGTTGTTGGTCGTTGTCTTTTGGTTATGCTGACTCATTATTGCACTCCAATAACTGAGCCCTATTCACAACATCTGAATATAAACAAAGTTTGTAAGAAATGAGGTATTGACGTATATCGGGTTTTAAACCACTTAGAAACATTCACGTCATTCGCTTCTCATTATCGACCAAATGGGATGCAAACCGGGATAACTCCACAAATTTAGCCTCGTATTGCGACACGGTCATATTGTTTTGTTCCAACTTGATAAACTCCACCTCCTTCATGTGACGAATACTTTAGGGAAAGTACTTGTCGTTGAACAGCTCTTAGAACTTCTCCCAAGACATCTTGAGTGCATTAGGCTGGGTACGTTTTACAAATTCTCACCAGTAATCTGTCTCTTCACGCAATATAAAGGTGGCAAAGGGAACCTTTTGCTCCTTAGAGCATCCCAAGACATCAAATATCTTGGTAATCTGCTTTAACCACATCTTTGCCTTAAGTGGTTCTAACTTTCCCAAAAACTCCGGCGGTCCCAGCTCCTTAAACTGCTTAGTAATGACCATCCGAGAGTTGCCAGTGTTTCCACCTGCATTTTGAACAGGAGTCTCTCTCGCCTAATGTTGCATAAATTGCATAAAGCCTCTGAACATCCCATCGTTCATCATCTGATCAATGTTGTTGTTTACCTAAGGATTATTGTCTTCCCGTTGCACATTGTCCTGGGTATTGATTGTTGGTGACTCAACGGTCTCATGTGCTTCATTGCTGATCTCAACATTTTCAGATGTCATTTTCAAACACTGCCACAAAACAAGGGTTAATTAATATATCATATATTATCTCTATACTCTGACCGACCAATTAAATACCAAATAAACTTAGGTAGGTCATACTAGCGAAGGAATTCCCCGTCTCTCACCTCCTAGTTGTTGTCTCAAATCTCAGCCAAGGATCATATCCCTAAGCTTTGATACCAACTGTGATGCCCCCAAAACAGGTATACATCACCCATCTTGAGTCGCCAGATACATGGTACAAAAATTCAAATACAACTTAATTATACAACAGTCGTGTAAAATATGACAAAACATAGCTGAGAGTTTAAACAAGAATATTGTCATCTAGACAATATCCATACTCAATGGTGTCCTCATTACAATTATTATCACATTATTTCGTAAAATGGTGAGAACTACTAAAGCCATTTATCCTGGACCATCACTCCATTCCCCGACTCGTCCCAGCAATATTTTCATTTCCTGAAGAGAATAATGAAAGAAAGGGTGAGCTCAACTAGCCCAGTAAGAAATATAATGACTAAGATAATGCAGAATAAATTATCCTTAGCCTTCAACAGTATAACAACTGATAGAATACAATAAACAACAAGTTTTAGATCAACATTTGCAGCGAAAATAAGCTATCCATTAGAAGAGTCAAGTAGAGCATGATATCTACTATCTTCTATGATTTAAAAAGTTTTTCATCAACTTTATCCCTAAGACTCGGCTTAATAAATAAAATCGAATCATCCTTGCACCACGGCCAAGGATATTCATGTAATCATCAATGGTCATGATTATACCGAATAAACCCTAGTCATAATCATACCAACAACGGTTCATCAATGAACTTCAGGCCAATGAGGACTTTTACCACATCATTCGTTACATTACAGTCATGATTATACTGAATAATCCCTAGTCATAATCATACCAAGTCCATCTATGCACGTAAGCCAAAGATGACTTTCATCACAATATAAGCATGAGGATGATGACAATGACATAATAATTCAATAAAACAAGTTCAAGGAAAAATTTTAAAGATTTATAATTTAATTTATCCAGAAATCAATAACGTCTAAATTGTCAACATGATACTGCTTTGTAGAGAAAAATTCAAGAATAATATTCATGTACCAAAAATAATTTGGACATAAAAGAATAAAATTTTCGGGTGAATTGTACCCCGTGAATAGTACTTCAGGAATAGTACCTCGTGAATAGTACCCCGGCACGAAAAGTATCCCAAATACCCGAGTGAATAGTAATTGGGTGAATAATAACCTGTGAATAGTAACTCGTGAATAGTACTCCTGCATGAAAAGTGCCCCGAATACCCGAGTGAATAATATTAGAGTGAATAGTATCTGGGTGAATAGTAAATTGTAAAATAAAAATACCAAAGAAAATGATATTAAATGACGAGTGCAAAAGAAATGATATCCCAGATGAGTATAATAGAATATACAAAACTGCAAATGGATTTTCACCCGCCATGCGGTAATCCACGTAGACAGATCATTTCCACAATTAAATAAAAATGAATACGAAGGATCATTCACCATGCATGCGGTAATCCACATAGACAGGTTATTCCAATAGAATAATAAAGAATGGAACCAGGTCATGCGTAATCCGCACAGACAGGGTATTCCAACAGAATAATAAAGAATGGAACCAGGTCATGCGTAATCCGCACAGACAGGATATTCCAACAGAATAATAAAGAATGGAATAACAACAGAATTCACCAGGCATGCGATAGACCACACAGAAAGGTTATTCAAACAGAATAATAAAGAATGGAATAACATAAGAATTTCACCATGTATGCGGTACTTTGCATAAATAAGTTATTCCAACATAATAATAAAGAATTGAATAACAGAAAAATTTCACCATGTATGCGTTACTTCGCATAGACAGGTTATTCCAACATAATAATAAAGAATGGAATAACATCCCTTACGAGTATTGAAAGAAAATAACTCTCTTCATGAATACGAAAGAATAATACCCCTTACCTTAGAAAAAACTGGATACTAAAATAGTGAGGTAGCAGACTTCTCATCTTATTTCTCTCTATAATTTCTCTCTATAATAATTGCTCTATAGCTTTTGTGATTGGTGAGAAATGAAGGAAGAATGAGATTCTATTTATAGGAAAATATAGTTTCGATAATTTCACGTTTTGGGCTCGAAATATTACAGTATAATACCTTCCTCTTTTTCTTCATTTTTAATTTAGTCCTGCAAGTATTATCAAACTTGCACCACCTCCCCTAATAGTAAATCATGTGAATCAATAGTTCTATACATGTGAAAATATAAATTACAGTATAATACCTCCATCTATACCTCCATTTTTAACTTAGTCGTGCAAGTATTATCAATCTTGCACCAACTCCCTAATAGTAAATCATGTGAATCAATAGTACACAATGTGAACACATAGTTATAAGCATGTGAATTAATAGCAATTAATTGCTCATTTATCCGGTTAATTACCCGATTGGTCAATATAACCTCCAAACATCAATTATTATCGAAATAAATGTCGATTTTCACTAACACTAATAATTCCAACACAATGGAACTATCAATTTCATCTTTAATCAACACGAACTTATTCATCATTAATATTATAACTCATAATATTTAACAACCAGGTCGTTCCCAGGAAAGAGGGGGGTTTTCGATAAGGATTTCTCCTTATTGGCGCGCAATTAGGTGACCAAACCTCTCCTTGACAGAACTTCTAGATATTATCAATATTGCAAATAATAATATGAATAACTTTGTCGTCTCAATTATTGATTTAATAATATAACATATTATGCAGATGATACTGTGACAATAATTAAATCAATAACATGAGAGATATGATGCATCAATTACTGTAGCAATAATTGAGTATAATTGAGTACTTCTCATGTAAGCATCATTAATCAATACCGCGTGCTACTATGCAACCACGCGTATTACTGTACTTTTACTACCGGGTAGTTCAACAGTTTTAACGGTAACACTTTTGCTGTTATTTTTATAAAAAGATAATTCTGTCGTTTTCTAACTAAGACAATACTTCCGTTGTGCGGTCCACCAATGATTATGCCATCGTACGAATATTCCCTGTTAAAACAAATATTCCCCGACCAATAGAATATTATATAACAACTTGTATACTTTGTAAAATTTATAAATATTACCCACAACTATAACATTATATCAAATCCACACCATAATATTAAAAAAAAAAAATTCGAGAAATTTAAATCTTTATTCATAAAATTTGGGGTCTCACACTAAAGATGTCAAGATTCTCTGAGCCTACATCTTCAAGACTATGACTGATTGATCAAAGGACAACTGGAACAACAAGCTGCCAGAATTGAAGGAAAAAGTATGCACATCAATGCCTAACCTCAGTATATCAAGATAAATGACTGTCAAGAAACTGACAATGTAAAGGTACGGTTCCTCATAAGTATAAATGTGTACATCTTGTTACATCACCTTATGCACTATAACAGTATTTTATCAAGAGACTATACTCTACCTAAAAAGGAGAAGAGAAAAAATACACTGAAGTTGGAAACTCAAATGCTAACAAACTTTCTCCCCATCAGTTTTAGGTTGAAGATAACATCTTGAAAGAAGTTTAAAATAGGTCATAAACATACCAAGGTTTAATTATTCTTGAGTGGAATAATCTTTGCTGATGGGTATGTATGTATAAATCTATGTTCTAAGTTTTTGATAACATATAGAGTATGATCAGTTCTTCAATAGTATATTGAAAATTCATAGAAACTGATCACCTCCATGAATCAAAATGATACAAATAAGTGACAGAGTTGATCCTCACTCTGTGAACATTTAAACTCTATGAACATAACTAAGCAAATGATAAAACCATCAAAGAAAAAGAATGCTTTGTTGAATTGATTGATCTTATACACACTCATCATCATGCATCTTAAAATGTCATATCTAAATTGGATACATGTATGAATATGATTGTTGGTGATCAATATGATGAAATTTCAAATATATGAGGAACAAGAATTTTGAAAGCTGACCTAGTAGGACCCATTCAACTATGGGTACCAAAAATAAAAATTTATCTAACCTGCAGGTGCTTGGTCTATCTGAACACACTAAGGAATGCTGAAGCAGAAGACTTCAGTCAAAAAGATTCAACCAGCAGAAGGCTTAAGACATTTCAGAAGAATTTCTGACTAAATCTTTATTTGTCAAAGCATGTCCTTGACGACTTTCTGAGCTAACATGAATGAAGCTCACATGGTTGCTGATCTTTATATGGAAGTAGAACTCCACAAGTACAAACCATCAAGGAAGACTACGTTCATAGTTCTGTCGAATTATCGTAGAGCGATCAGTCCTGAAGATATCTACTTCTATGATCCAAGGAGGTTAAATGATTGTGATGACTTCAGTTAGAAGAAGATATGCAAGGCTGCCTTCTGATGCACATGAAGAAAAATATCTCACACTCCTCTGAGAAGATAGTATAACCTATGGGGGAGCAGTGATCTGTTAAAGAACAACATCACTAAAGATATCAGAAATATACTATGACATAAAATACCAGTTACAAAGTCCCAAAACTTTGTGTTAGTTCCCGGAGGCACAATAGTTATCTAGAAGGGGGGGTTGAATAGATATTAAAAATTCTTTTCGTTCTTCTTAGTCAGTTTTGATAATTATTTAAACACATCGGAATTAAGATTTGTTTGATCTCCTTTTTAGATAAAGTGAGTTAATGAGAGTGAGGCAGTTATAACAGTTATATTAGTTATAACAGTTATAGCAAGAATGAAATAGACACAGCTGTTTTAAGTGGTTCAGAGTGCTTAAAGCTCCTAGTCCACTCTTCTACTCCTCGAGTAGAAAATCCACTAAGGATGTCTTTTACACTTTCTAAATCTCGCAGATTCCTTCTAGACCAGCAGTCTAGGAACTTCTTAGTTCACTCTTGAACTCTATAAGTCCAGTAGACTTGGCTCTTCACAGTTCACTTAGAACTCTTCAAGTCTAGCAGACTTGTCTCTTCACAGTTCACTTAGAACTCTTCAAGTCCTTCTGACTTGGAACTCTTACTTTAGTTGATTGGTAGTTGTTGATTTCTTGATTGGTGCGACTCAGTTGCTGTTTGAGCACTTGTTCGAAAGAACTGAGTAGCTGAGCAAGCTTTCTCTTTTTCTTAGATCGTAGAGTATAGCGTTAAGTGTTCTTGTGCATTTTGTTCAATGTTTGCTTACTTCTATCATCTGCAGAAGTCTTGTATATATGTGATCTTTGAAATCTGCCCGTTGAATCCATCCGTTGAAGCCTTTAATGTATTTGATGTTTTTGAACTTTGATGGAGACTTTTCTGCATATCTTCTGAAATACATTCTGGCCCACTGACATAGTAGACTGCTTTCTCACCTAACACCTGAAAAGGTGTTTTCCTCTGTCCCATGGTCCTTTCCTTAGCTTCTTCAATACATCTTTTTGTTGCATACTAAGGATATTTTCATGCCATTGGGACTGGTGATTACTTCAATATTTGTAACTCATTCCACATTTGTTAAGATTTTATCTTTGAACAAATGACCAGGGTCCACAACTTCTAACACAGCCAGATGATAATCTACGATTCTTATCGTGGTGTCTTGCCACCTTGGTGCTTAATGCAACCAAATGAGAACACTACGATTTCTCTTAAGGGCTGGCACACTACGATCTTCACTTGTTTGTCTTGCAAACTCTAAGACTCCGAGAGCACACTGCAATCTCTGAGTTGGCTTTGGCAAACGTCTGGGCCACACTACGAATTCTGAGTTGGTTTTGGCAAACGTCTGGACCACACTACAATCTCTGAGTTAGCTTCGGCAAACATCTGGACCACACTACGATCTCTGGAGAAGCCCTTCAAGGCAGACACACTACGATTCTCGATACTCTACGATTCTGTCTTGGCTTCTGCAAGTTCTTGATCAGCTAAATAGACTGCGATTTTATTGAAGCCTATCTATTACATTTTATTGATTATCCTAACATATTTGATCTCTTTATCTATACATTCATTTACAGAATGATAAACATTAAAAGCTTAGATCAACCTAACAATTTGATCTATCACTAAGTCCTTGTACACACATTCCTAAAAGGACTTTACATATAATCATGAGCATTTACTTTAAACATCAAATAACAATATGCACTCTTCCAACACTTTGTGGCTGACAAACCAAATGAAGATCCATAGTCAGTAGGAACGTCTCAAAACGTACTACTGATAACCTTGTCAACCACCATAATCAAAATCATGGAGTGACTACGATCAACCATCTGATCGCAGTATAAGAGTAGGAGGACACCATGATTACAACCAATACAAATGTCCAAAGTTGGTAGATGAACTCCCCAACAGAAAAGGCCAAATAAGATATCAGTGCTAATCACTTCTAAAGTTTTTCATCTGGAAAGTACCTTAGGGACAAACCTGACCCTTAGTTCAATCTAAGAGGTTGGCCCTTCCTGAGCTACCTTAACCCAGAAGGAATGCTTAGTCAAGTTCATCACAAGGACCAAGACAGACAACGATCGTAGATTAGATTCTAAAGCAACCTCGATGATCGTAGTGCAACCTTAACGATCGTAGAGTAGGCTCGACGATCACAGTCTTCCCAAAGGATACACTAGCTTATGAGGAACTCGGAAGATAAGGGCACATGCTCAACTATTCAGATTGTGTGGAGATAAGGTTGAAAGCGGTTTAGAAAGATGTCTTGCAGACTCACCTCGGACGTTCAACACCTAAACTATCATGAGGTACATCACTGATTGAGCCATGCAACTTCAAGATATGGATTAGTGTCCAATCATCCACTGAAGAATCTCTCAGAAAACGATCGTTAAGTCGACAACAAAAACCGTAGAGTCCACAAGCTACCTCATCAGGCTACTTTACGTACTAAAAAGGTCAATGGTCAACCTACGTCAGTAATGCCATTTCCTTAAAAGAATATTAAAACTGAATAATTATTCAGTTTATGGGGAGTTGTAGTTTCTTACTAGGCATCGTGCAACATTTGAATGGCTGACACATCACAACTTATGCAGAGTCACAAGGAATTGTCATAAAGACAAATTCAAAATCTTTATACAGTTACTAGAAGCTATCGAACCTCTCTTCATCCCTTTTTTAAACCCTAAAATACTCTTTAAAGGCTGAATCCAGTAAACAACTAGATTCACCCAAATCTCATTAAAAAATCTCTCATAGAAGGTCTGAAACAAAAACCCATACATCTCGAACTCTCAAAATGGAAGAATGGCGTGTTATAACCGGAATCCAACTTGGTTTCAAGAAGTTTGAAATATCAGAAAAGAAGTTCAAGGATATACTTAAGCTTGTAAAGAATGCTAGGTTTTATGAATGCTTTGAAGCTAACACTCCAGTCTATACCGAGCAAGTGAATCAATTCTATTCTAATCCAACAATAGGTTCTGGGTTTCTGTCCAGAAAGGTCAAAGAAGAAAATCTAAAGATAAGGGCATCAGACTTCAACCAATGTTTAGGGTTTTCGAACCAAGGTCTGATAAACCTTGATGAGGTTGACATTGAAGAAGGCAAGAGGTTAATACATTACAAGAGGAACGTAAATCTGAAGGATATGAAGAAGATGTAGTTTACCTCAAATTACTCGAGATCTGCGGAGTAATTCAAATAACTTTCAACAGCTATATCCCAATGGGAAGATTGGGAAGAAGAATAAATAAGCTAGAGCTTCAAGGATCGAGAGTTGCTAATGTTGCAAAATCATTGAGTTGTTGGAAAGCTATATTGTTGACTCTACGAGTTC
Source organism: Panax japonicus (assembly GCA_020205505.1). Classification (NCBI taxonomy): domain Eukaryota; kingdom Viridiplantae; phylum Streptophyta; class Magnoliopsida; order Apiales; family Araliaceae; genus Panax; species Panax japonicus. The sequence continues at coordinate 8,585 of JAINUV010000742.1, read as the reverse complement.
CACCAGAGCTAAACAGAACAAGTCTTAGTGACAGTGAGACTACAAAGGTGGAAGTGAAGCATCTTTGAAGAAGGAATCGAATAGACTAAAAGCTTCACTCAATAAAGATGAGAATGCCATTGAAGATGGTAGCTAAGCTGAGAGCCAAGAAAGCCAAGAAGATAACATTCAGAAAAGTGGCAGAGAATAAAGAAGATCAAGAGAGCCACTCTACGAATCACCATAAACCAAAAGATGAAATAGAACATATGCAGAACCTTGTCTGCAAACCACTCAAAAAAAGTTTAGGGAATTCTAAGTGCCAGACGAAGTCTACCAAAAGCTCAAACACTTAGCAAACCCAAATGATAATGGTGCATAGCTGACATCGAATGAAGATGAGCAGAACAAAATGAAGATCAGCTGCACCAAAGAAGATGTGGTCCAAACTTGAAGCAAAATGCAAAGAGGACCACACCAAGATGCTAAGTACAGAATATGTTTAAGCTAAAAGACATCTTAGCAGTAAAACACAAACAACAACAACAACAACACCAACAAGAAGTCAGGGCCTGAGGGGTCCTTGTCCGGAGAGACTAAATGAAGTTCTAAGCCTGCTGGGCTTGAAGAGTTCCTAGGGAACTAGAGGAGTTTCAAGTCTGTTGGGCTTGAAGAGTTCTTAGTGAACTGAAGTTCCAAGGCTGCTGGCCTTGAAGGAATCTTAGTGATTCAGGGTGCTGCCCTTCCTTAGTGGAAATCCTGCTAGTTGAAAGCAGAAGAGTGGATTAGGAGCTTGAGTCTCCAAACCACTTAAAATCCCTTGTGTCATTTACTTTCTGTCATTTACATTATGTACCTAACTGCTATAACTGTTATGTATGTATTAACTACTTACAACTTAACTAACTCTAAGAACAATGTATGTATGATTATGAATATATCAATGAATGAGATATTTTACTTATTCCGTTGTGCTTGAAAATATTCTTATGTTTGTCATGTGCTAATTCATTAGCAATGAAAAATAAATAGGAAAGTATTTGAAAATAAAAAGGATATATTCAACCCCCCCCCTTCTAGATTTATTATGTGCCTACTGGGAACTAACAATGTTCTACTTGACTCTTCTAATGGATTGTTGATTCAGCTGCAATTATGGTTGAAATTTTTTATCATCTACCATATATTCTATATATCTGATTTATTACTGATGAAGTCTATTGATAATTTGATTATCTTTAGTCATAATATTTTTTACTGGGCTATTTTTGCTCACCATGTTGTTTCACAATTTCTTTCAGGTAATAAGAGTGTAGCTGGGTCAAGCAGGGATAACAGGAGAATAGAGTGATGGTTTGTGACTGTCAAAATTTCTCAATACATTATAATACATATTGACAATATATAATTTTATTGAGGACTTAAAATGTGTGTGTCATATTTTGTACGTCATTTAATAGTTAATTTTGGTGAACAAAAATAGGGTGATGAGAACCTGACTTTGAAAGTGTCAAAAATGCACCCCATTAGAATGAGGAGGACTAAATTGTATTGAGAGCTTAAAAGATGTGTTGCCACAATCATACACGATGTCTAACCACATACAAATTCGTGTTATCATAAGATATGGTTGTCCGCATCCACTTGCTAACTATATCTATGAGCATTATCTATATAATCTTGGAGTATTGTTGGAATATAATACTCAGTTTGAGATAATGGAGATAATTTTATGGCAAGAAAATACACACCATTGGAATGAACAGGATAGTAATCTTCTCGTTCTTCTTTGGGGTCTAATGGGTCAACCAAGGTTAATTCTCAAGTCCTATGATATCTATTATAACTTAGATGCATGACCTCTCATGTATGAAGGTTTCCTTGAGCATTTTCCAAAGATTTTAATTCTTAAAACAGTTATCGACTGTACTATTATATAAAGTATCATTGGTTTGGAGTGTGAGTACTGTTATTTGTATTGAAACTCACAGCTTATGAGTTATCGTATTTTGCACGACTGTTTAATAGTTGTAAACTGGAAGATTTGTATTTGGATTTAGTAGTGTATATTTGGCGACCCAAAATGGGTTGTGTGGACCTATTTTGGGAGCGTCACATATATGCACTTCAGGATTGTTCATCTGTTGAGCATCGTAGAGTGCTCTACGATTCTAATTTAGCATTGCAAGCACTTGATTGACTACGATTTTCATTGGTGATGATTTGTAGACTCCACGATTTTGAGCGAAGCCTGTGATTCTTCACTTAGCTCTGCAGACACTCGACAGACTGTCTCTACGATATCAAGAGTAACTTTCTTTGACATACTGCGATTCCTCCTTGGCTTCAGCAGTATCTTGGTTGGCTCATCAGACTATGATTCTGACTTGTGAACTCTACGATTTCGAGTGAGGCTTACGATTCTTGTTTTACTTTTTTGGCAGACTATGGTGACTGATGCAGTGCTCTTCGATCAGACATGTCTATATATTACACTTTATAAGATCAACCTAACAAATTTGATCTTTCTATTCATAGTCTTTGTACATCATGATCTTTTGAAGGACTTTTACAAAACTATTCATTCATATTAGATTAACCTAACATATTTGATCATTTCAATCTAAGTCCTTGTCCATATTGTTTATCATTTATTAAGGACTTTACAGCTTTTATCAATGTAGACATATTTGTATATTCATTCATTAACTTCATCATTTTTATCCTCAAATTATATGAATAAAGAAATAACATTCACATGCATATTCCTAACAATATATACTAAGCACGTCGTAACGAAATCCTCCATCTCTCTCCGTTTTAACAATCTAAAAATTAGAATGAATCTAAACCATATTTGTGGTTCCTCGCCCAAATCAGTTATAATGAATCTTGTGATTTCTCGTCCAAATTCAAATTGGATTCTATCTTCTTCTTCTTCTTCTTCTTCTTCTTCTTCTTCTTCTTCTTATTATTATTATTATTATTATTATTATTATTATTATTATTATTATTATTATTATTATTATTATTATTATTATTATTATAATATATATGAGGATGGATTTAATGCACTCCTTTTAAATAGCACTCTCTTTTAAATAGAATTCCTTTATTAAAACTACGTCGTTTTGGATATTCTTTTAAAAAAAAAATAGGGTCGCGGGTGGTATTTTTGTAAATAAAAGGAAAGCAAGTGAGACCACCCTTTTTTAAAAGAATATTCAAAACGAAGTAATTTTAATAAATAAGTGTTATTTAAAAGAAGTGATTTAGATCCTTCATCATATATATATATATATATATATATATATATATATATGGGGTTCCATCCACAGCAACCCCTTTTTTGGTCTGTTAAAATTTCGGCTAGAGAAAAAAATAAAAAAAATAAATTCAACAGGATCAAAAAAGGGGTTGTTACACAGCAACCGGTTGCTACACAGTAACCAGTTGTTGTGTATGAAATATATATATATATATATATATATATATATATATATATATATATATATATAGGGAGAGAGAGAGTAATCTATTGTCTTATTTATAAAGATTGTTCCAACTTTTCAATAGATCCTTACCATCTAAACTATGATTGAATGACTAGTGCATGATTGAGAGGCCATGACCGCACCCCAAATTTTAAAAATAAAATTATATATAAAATTCCATATAATAAAATAAAACATATACACGTAGAAGTTGTTGTCTCGGCTAAACCTAGCTGCGCTCACTGAACTCTCGAGTCTCGACCGTTCAGATTATGTGGTAATTTACATATTACTTTTGATTTTTCAGTTACTTTCTTAGTTTCTTTCAGTTGGGAAATTGGGCCATTTCCCCCAACTCCTAAAGTCTCTTTAATTATTATATTCATTCATTAATTAATTACTCCATTCTTCTAAAATAATTTCATTTAATTTGATTCTAAATAATTTGTAGAAGTTTAAATTGTAACATGAATTTATCGTAATTTTAAAAACAATAATTTTTCACTTAGTAATATTTTGTTTAGTAGTTTAAAATAAGTTTTTTGTGGGACGGAGAGACTAAAAAATAAGCAATATCTATTATTTTTAAAAAAAAATTATATTATATAATGATAGTCGTGAAGTTAATTGACGAATTTTTATTTGACAATCCTATATTTTTTGTGATGCTTTATTTATTTTTCATTCATCGATGTGTGCTTTCTTGATTTTCAATAATCATATAGTTTAATGTATTCTTCTTATTTGAATTTTTAAAATTATAGATGGGAAAATATTCAATCAATCTCCATTCTCTTTTCAATAAAAGACTGATCAAAAGAGTGATGAAAAATTTTAACACTGACATAACATATATAAAAGAATATCGAGTGCCAATTTGATACAGTTTCTTCTTTACTAGATTATTCATTATATATATTATTTTATAATCTTAAAAAAATTTAGTCCCCCAATATAATTTTCTTAATCACCTTCCCCAGTTTAATTTGGGTGCGGGGGTGGGGGGGTGGGGGCGGGGGGGAACAAACTAAACTGTTGATGATAAGCTAAATTTTACTTTTGTCTGCAATTTAATTATGCGGGGGCACTACAAAAAATATGAGTTATAGGCACACTCAAAATTGGCCCCCATAGGTTTTCTATAGAGGTATTTTACGTAAAGAGGCACATAACACAAGTACCATAAATGCTCTATTCATTTTGAATTATAAAATTAATATTGACTTTTTAAAAGTTAATTTAAAATATTTTTAAATTTAAAATTGACATAATTTATTTAAGTTTTATAAATAGTAATACTTTTTAGGTATATAATATTCATAATTGTATTGATGTAAATTTAATTTTGAGTTTGAAAAATATTTAAAATTGATTTTTAAAAAAATTAATATTAATCTTATAATTTGAAATTATAAGATCCACTACATCTTGTATCATTAATTTATTATAAAATTTGAAAATAAATTAAAGATTCGTTTTCAAGGGTGCAGTCTATGGCTTATTAAAAATAATTAATAATATTTAATTGTATCCTAATACATCTTAACGGTAAGTTGTGATCCCTATTTCCTCTCTTTTCTTATTCTCTTTTGTGAGGAGGGAAGAACTGACGGTTAAAAAAATTTGTCACGTCATTATAATAACTTTATGTATTTTTAATTAAAATTTGTATTTAATGAAATTTATTATTATTATTATTATTTTAATTAAAAGAGTATCTGCTGAAAATCCTTCGTCCGCCTTTGCCGGCACGCTATTAACAATAAAAGTTACTCCCTCCGTCCCAAATTAACTGCTCAGTTTTGACTTTTTTAAGTCAAATTGACTATTTTTAGAATTAATAATTAAGCATATATAAATATATTTTTAAAATTATAAAAATTAGGATTAGTAATAAATTGTATATACTTTCTTTTGGTTATAATCTCTTCACCTATATTTTAGCAAAAATAGTAAAAAGATTAATTTTAAAAATGGTCAATTTGACTTTAAAAAGTCAAAACTGAGCAATTAATTTGGGACGGAGGGAGTAACTATTACTAGAAGACGACAACTTCATGTTTTTCTAAACTTTTGACTTCCTAAGTTTGATAATCACTAGGCAAAAAATATGGTGGCCATGTACACAAACTTGTCTTGTTGAATATTGATTGCTACTCATGACAGGGACAAGTTTTGGATGTATGTTGCGGTATATTCTTCAGTTTCCTAATTCTTATCTTTTTGGCATCTCAAATAAAGAAGATTATATATAATGCCATTATGCCAAAATAGTCATGTTATGTATTTTTCTGTAGATATGACGTTTATCAATCTTTCCACAAAAATTCAAGTGATACTCTTAATCCTGAGGATAGTTATTGGGTTAAGCATAATTATTTGGATAGTCATAGAAGTTGTCATCATAATGTAATGTTACCAAAATAGGTATACATCACCCATTTTTAGTCGCCAAATATATAATACAAAATTTAAATACAACTTAATAATACAACTGTCGTGTAAAATACGACAAAACATAAACTGAGAGTTTTAATACGAATATTGTCTTCTAGACAGTATTCAAACTCAAATGGAGTCCTCAATACATTTATTATCACACTGTTTCATAGAATAGTGAGGACTACTATTGCAAACATCTGGACCGTCACTCCATTCCCCGACTAGTCGGGTGTAACAACCGAGTTCGATTCGGTATTTATTTGCTCAATTTGGTCATAAAATTTACATCGCGTATAAATAGGTTTGATTGGTCTATTTTAGCTACCGAGTCGAGCACGATTCCGAATCGAGCCCGAGCAGTTTGAACTTTTCTAACGAATATGATCCGAGTATCAATAAAAAATTATAATTTGAGGAGGTTCGAGTAATTTATCGAACTTTAAAATGTGCTCATATTTGACTCATTTATATTTCGAGTCCAGCTCGAATTGAACTATTAGTCAAGCGAGTACGAATCAAGCTCGAACTGTTTGCTCATTTTACAGCCTTACCGGCTAGTCCCTGCTACGTTCTCATTTCCTGAAGAGAACAATGAAAGCAAAAGGGTGAGCTCAATTAGCTCAGTAAGAAATATTATGACTAAGATAATGCAGAATAAATTATCGTTAGCCTTCAATAGTGTTAAACTGATAAAATATAACAAACATCAAGTTTAACTGCAGCGAAACAAGCAATTTATTAGAAGAGTCAAGTAGAGAATAAAATCTACTATCTTCTATGATTTAAAAGGTTTTTCATCACTTTTATCGCTGAGACTCAGCTTAATAAATAATCCACATCATCCCTACACTACGGCCAAGAATATTCATTAGAATCACGACCACAAATTAGTCATGCACTACGGGCCAAGGATATTTGTGTCTTCATCAATGGTCATGATCATGCCAACAACTGTCATCAAATGCACTACGGGCCAATGAGGACTTTTATCACATCATTTGTAACATTACGGTCATGATTATACCGAATAATCCCTGGTCATAATCATACCAAGTTCATACTATGCACTACAGGTCACGCGATGACTTTCAACATAATAAATCTGAGGATGATGACAATGATATAAGAATTCAATAAAACAAGTTCAGGATAAATTTTTAAAGATTTATAATTTAATTTATCCAGAAATCAATAACGTTCAAATTGTCAACATGATACTGCTTTGTGGAGTTAAATTCATGAATAATATTGTACAAAAAAAATAATTGGACAAAAAATGAATAAATTTTTATCATGAATTGTACCATGGGTGAATAGTACTCGAGTGAATAGTATCCCGTGAATAGTACTTTGGGAATGGTAACCCTGTGAATAGTACTCCAACATGAAAAGTTAAAACTTATAAAGAATGCTCAGAATAATATTTTTATGAAAAGATACTGGATGAAGCGCAAATATCTAGGATATTCTACTAATTTCATGGAGTATAGAAGCCAAAACTTAACCAAATGAGTATACTAGAATTTGAAATCTGAAAGAAAATAATATCACCTACATACTACAGAGTAGGAAGAAAATATTATTTCAAGCGAATATTAAACAAAAATAACATCCCTTATCTTGAAAAAAAGAGTATTCCGATTGGTATAGAGGGGATATTCTTGAAGAAAATTTCACTATTTTCTATGCTCAAAGCTTCTAAAACTCTAAAGAAATACGCTAAATATTATGAAAGAAGAATTCTATGATTCTGGTGTGATTTTAAAATTCTAAATAAGCATCCTATTTATAGGAGAATGGAAATGATACTATTGAATTTAAGACATCACGGACTACACAGTGAGAGTTCACGGATTCAGCCGATTTTTTTAAAAAAAGTTGATTTTACTATGCAAACACTAGGCATGCACTATGTAAATACTATGCATAATCACCGATATAATAATTGTATTTTAGAAATATTAAATTAAAACATAACTATTATTATATATTCTATATATATATATATATACTATATATACATATATATCTATATACTTGTGACATAATATGTACTGCGTGATTGAACTTCCCAGGAATCATTCAAGATTTAGTCATTTTCCTTCTAGTGGGCCCCACACGTGGCCCCACTTTTATTATATTAAATAATTTTCTACCGATTATTTTGAAAAATAGGTAAATGGGGGGGGGGGTTCCATAAATACAACAAATACTTCATAAAAATCTCCTCAATATTTTTAAAAATATTTATCATCATTATTATAATTCGCAATATTTTACGACCAGGTCGTTCCCAGGAAAGAGGGGGCTTTCTATTAAGGATTTCTCCTTATTGGCGCACAATTAGGTGACCAAACCTCTCCTTGACAGAACTTCTAGACATCTTCAATATTGAAAATAATATTAATAACTTTGTCGTCTCAATTATTAATTTAATATATATAAAATATCGACAATAATTGAATCAAATAACGTGAGATACTAAGCAGCAATTAATGTAGTGATAATTGAACAAAACTGAGTGACTTCTCACGTAAGCATCAATAATCAATACCGTGTGCTACTATGCACCACACGCATTACTGTACTTTTAACACAGGGTGTTTTAACAGTTAACGGTAAAACTTCCGCCGTTATTTTCATAAAAAGATATTTTTATCGTTTTCTCAA
>JAINUV010000743.1:0-145277 GCA_020205505.1 Panax japonicus | reverse complement strand
GTCCCATTATAAAGCAAGTAATGACAAACTATTCGTAAACATGGGAGTTAATATAATCATACACAAATATTATAAAGATGGGTATGCATTACTGTGTTCAATACATATTTATAACACTAACATATTGGAATAAATTTTCAACTTAAAAGATAAATTATCAAGTTTACATGTGCACCTCACATTTTAAACCCTAATTTAGGGATTTAAAACCCTAATTTATAAATAGGGAAACCCTAAGTGTTAATTTAATACTTTTAATGTTAATTAGGAAATATTAATAAGGAAATACAACTATTGAGATTAAGTCACAATAGAACTCATGCTTATTATACCAATTAAGTGTATATGGATATTTAAAATTAATTTGGTTCCGTCTTTATTATTATTCTGTTGGAACATCATGTCTGTGTGATTTACACCAGAACTGGTTCCGTCTTTATTAATAATTACAATTCATTGCCTTCCCATATTATAGCAATTATTCAATTAGGGTTGTAAGGTATTAACATCCCATAAGAAAACAAAATATTTTAAAATATAAGGTATTAGTTATATAATACCTTATATGTATGGTAATATCATCACTATATTTGTAATATAATCAGTTAGATAATTATCTTCTTATGTTATAATAAGAAGTCCTACAAGAACCATATCTTAACTTCCGAGAGCAAACTACGTAAAACGGCTCAACGGATTGCCTGACGGGGACAAAAAGGGTTTTGTTGTAAGAATTACCTTATACTAAAAATGTCAATCCTTTAACAATAAAATATTAAAAGTAAATACTTAGTATCATGTCTAAGACATACCATTATTATATACTATATTATCACAGTTTATAATCACTCATATATTAGAGGAAAATCATAATATTGCATATATTATGATTTAGGATTTTAACTATTCATAATAATATTATGAATAGTTATCATGATATATACATTATGAAAAATTAGTTGACATTACGGAAATAACTTAATTACTACTCACGTTATAATTGACTTTGATGAGGAAAATATTGATTAATTATTTATGTGAATAATTAATGATAATTAAAAGTTATAAACTGGATATAGTTACAAAATAAATTAATATGGCATTGATCCAGTTGGTTGAACATGATAATGACATTATATGTATAATGTCACTATTAAGTTAATACAAAAGTTTAGTATTGAAACCAAAGCTATATCGCGTGATTGTTATCTATAATCTGGTATTAACAAGCAGGAGAAAGTGGGGGTCCATTTAATAAGCATAATTATCATGATATTGTTTAATTATATATTCCCTCTATTACAAATAATATATTTTAATGACGTTCCCCCTATTTCCTGGAAACGACCTAGTTGTTAAATATTGTGAGTTATAATATTAATGATAAATAAGTTCATGTTGATTAAAGATGAAATTGATAGTTCCATTGTGTTGGGATTATTAGTGTTAGTGAAATCGACATTTATTTCGATAATAATTTATGTCTGGATGTTATATTGACCAATCAGGTAATTCACCGGATAAATGAGTAATTAATTGCTATTAATTCAAATGCTTATAACTATGTATTAACATGTGTGTACTATTGATTCACATTCATGTACTATTAGGGGAGGTGATGCAAGATGATAATACTTGCATGAATAAATTAAAAATGGAGGTATAGATGAAGGTACTATACTGTAATTAGTTTTTTCACATTATTATATTATTAAGTCACATGAATGAACTATTAATTCACATTATTTACTATTAGAGAAGGTGGTGCAAGTTTGATAATACTTGCACCACCTCAAAACGTAATGGATAATTCAACCTACATCATAATGTGTATATTAATTATCATATACATATATACTCTGGAATTGTAAACATGTATATAAGTATAAACAATTAAAATAAATTGTTTATAAGTTTAATAAATGATTAAGATATTGTGGTAATATTAATAATATTAGATTATGAGATTATTAAGTAATTTATAACATTTGGATTAAGGTGTTATGAAATCATTGATTTAAGAATCTTACTCTTGAAATTAAATCCATGTTTTGATCATATTATTTTATTATCATAATAACATTTTTATAATTAAAATTCTTAGAAGACTAAAAATGGAATAAGCCAACTTAGGTTAATGGACTTAATAGTAACACATAGTATAGCCATCACTAAAACAGGGTATTAAATAATTAGTCTTTAATTGATGTATACTATTTTAAATACCGTTCAGTTTTAAGATTTGATAGTTAAATCTTAAAAATTCTATAATATTAAAACCTTTCACCATCATGATGAATAGTGTTTATGATACAAATTATATTAGATAATTTATATATATCATCATAAATTATATGAATTCTTAAGGACATTACCATAAATCAAGATATAATTACTCAACGTTTATAGTTTTTGTTATTATAACATTAATGATAATACCAAATCATAATAATATTTGTCACATTTAATATAATAATCGTCATCATCTCATACAATGGTAATGATACTTTGAATAGCTATCCACAAGGATAAGTTGTGGATAGCTATTCGTCGTTTTTATGCGTACATTGATATGTTGTATCTATTCTTTATATATTTCGTGATGGAGATAAGTAGGACATAATATAATATCATGTTTATGTAGATTCATTACCATTGCATGAGATGATGACGAGTCTCCTCTATTCCTTGGCTCTTCATTTCCTGAATACAACAGATAATGCATACAAGTGAGAATCTTCAGTTACCATCTAAATTTGAGTTGAAAAGATGAGGATACCTCGCTTTCATTTCCGTTTCTAACTCCCAGGTCATTTCTTCAATAGCATGGTTCCTCCATAAAACTTTGACTTGTGGTATGACCTTTGTGCGTATAATATGCTCATTCCTATCTAAAATCTTGATAGGTACCTTTTCATACCTGTATGTCGAAGATGAATGGTTCTCTTTTCCACCTTCATCAAACATGATTGGCTTGTTTAAAAACAAAAGAAGTGGGGTAAATTGACTGCAATCTCGTAAATTAATTCTTATTTTTATTTTTGACAATGTTTAATTAGCTCTTGTTTCTGGAGTGCAGGTCAGAACATAAGGAAGCTGGTCAAGGATGGTTTTATCATCAGGAAGACGACTAAAATTCACTCCCGTTCTCATGCTCGTCAAATGAAGGAGGCCAAAAGAAATGGTCGTCATGCTGGATATGGTACTGTTATTTAAATTTATATCATACCGTTTCACAAATTATAAAAAACCCTATATCATCGGCGAATACAGAATGATTTAAAATGAACCAAGTGGCGGACCACTTATCTCGACAATTATAATACTGACAATATTTAAAGGTAAAACGAATAATTGAAATACATTTTAAGTGGTTTATCATTAATGATTCTTTAAGTATCTTTAATTATGTGTTAAAGATTGTTAGTGATATATTATTCTCAAATTGTTTATAACAGTGTTTTTAATAATTTCATTAGTATATTTAATCTTCGAGCAGAAATGCGTGAATAGTGTTTTTCGGAAACTTCTCGGAAAGCTTTTATTTCGTCTTGTAAATTCAAAACACTTTAATTCAATCACGTAGCCAAAATCCTACGATGTTCTGACATTTTTAGGTCATAGAACGACCTGCGATTAGCTTGCTCCATAAATAATTAATTAAATTCATTTAATAAAATAAAAATTTAATTCTCAAAAATCCGATTTTCTCGGGCGTTACATTATTCCCTCCTTATAAGGATTCTGTCCCCAGAATCTCGCTAATATACCTACACCACAAAGGAAATTTTTTTCCTTTATTTTAATCTCGAGTTCCCACAATGCTTCTTCGACCATTGGGGTTCTTTCATTCATCTTCATCGAATGTATTGTCTTAATTCATATGACTTTTCACTTCCTATCAATAATTGATTTGGAAGTTAAACACTTATTAACACATTACAAGATCTCTATATCATCTTAGTTATCCTTTTAACTCATATTTATATAGAATTCAAATTCCTCCCTCAAAATAAGACTATACTTAGTCTTCTACTTATCCTGCATCATCTTCTTCATTCTCTTGCATCCCTCGTACTTAGTTGTACTTACTTAACTCGTTCCATTATCTGGATTGAGTCCACATTTTGAATAACAATTCTACCCCTTCATTCTGTAATTTAACTTCTAACTCCACTCTCGCCATCTCCATTATTAACTCCTTCTGAGTTGTTAACATCGATAGTTTTCCCTACCCTTCTACCTAACGCGTCGGCTACAACGTTTACTTTCCCTGAAAGATATTAGATATCACAGTCCTCTTTCTACTGTATTTTCAACTCCTTCTGTGTGGAGATATATTTCAAACTCTTAGAGTTTGTGTATATCTGTAGCATCCCCAAATTCGAGTACTTTTTACCACGAATCTGGTATACTAATTCTATAACTATTGCGGAAGATATAAACATAAATTGTTTATATAATATACTTTTACACATCATTCCCAAAGGTCTACAACATTAACTTAATACATACATAAGATATCTTAGAAGATTTACAATGCTATTTTCATCAGAAAATTTAATAGATCTAACTGCAACATAATTTAATCTTGCACTTTGACTTTACTTCTGTCTTTATTCGAGCTTTCATCTAAATCTGAAAATTTTATCATGATATAGCAAGGGTGAGCAACAAATTTGCCCAGCAAGTTTTAAATACAATGAAGATATATCATGATTGAAAAGAATTAATAAGCTTTCATGTTTTCAACAATATAATAATTGTGAAATATAATGAATCAAGTTTCAATAATTCATGACTGAATCAATAATGTTTGAAGGTCAACAATGACCATAAACAATTTGACTGAACCTTATGGTAATGAAGGTGATCAGCCTTTCATACCTGGTGAACATATGCAACATGCACTAAGTGTGAATCAATAATCAGTTTAGACCTGAATAATCATCAATAATCATTCACTAACATACTTTGAAATATAACTCGAGTTTGAGTTAAGGAAACTTGTTTGCACTGCTGATTACCGCTAAGCAATCTAATGTAATCTCTTATTAAAGGCCTATCAATTATAAGATTAATCTTTTAGTTAGAATATCATACCTGGTAGCTCTTAATACTATTACTTTATCCATAGATTATCTAACACTTAATCAAATATTAGATAACAACTTAACACATCAGAATTATTATCATTCTTTGATAATTCTTTAATCACTATATCATATCCATTATATTTAACACTCTTATTATCATTTCATAAGTTATTATTTAACATCTAATAAGTCAAATACTAATCCAGCCACTGGGTTCTAAATCCAACAACCAAAACTACAATCCAACTAACTAGATTCCAAATCCAGCAACCTGGATTCAATAGATTTCCAATCCAGCAAGCCTGGATTCACCAATACTTCAATCCAGCAAGCTGGATTCATAATCCTTCAATCCATCAAGCCTGGATTCATAAATTTTTCAATCCAGCAAGCTTCTTTTCAATCCAGCAAGCTGAATTCATCAAATTTTCAAATCCAGAAAGCTGGATTCCACATCTTTTTCATGAAAAACACTAAATCACATATTATTTTTCTATCCTTTGCCCAAACACATAATATAGTTCATTGAATATCAATTTCAACAATTACATTGAAAAAATATCATAAATCTCTTATTTTAATCTTCCGTCGAATATTATTAATTATGTAATAATATTTTACTTTAAGGTTATCAACCTTTTAATAACAGTCCAGTTAAATACTAAAAATAAGATTTTAATCCAATATTATTAGTTATATAAAAATAATTTAAGTCATTAATAACATTAATAAACAATTATTTTTAATTGTTTTCCTTTTATTAATAAACTTGTTTAAGCATTCTAAAATGCCATAAACATCACAACACTTCACACCCAACCCAAAACTTCATCAAAAATATATATAATCCATGTTCAAGGGTCTCAAGTCATAAATCGTATTTTTTCATATTTTGGACATCATATATTTAATTAAATCTATTTATCCATTTATCATCATTTAGATGAAAAATACCAAATTAGTTCCAAAAATATTTCTTTTCTGGAATTTGACAGGATATAGTTCTATATTGAACATATATGTTTCCCGGAATTTTTAAAATCCATTACTATATTTAAATAGTCCATAATAGCCAAATAATCTCCGATTTTTCATAAATCGAGATTAACTCCAAAATTTCTGAAATTTTTACAGTATGTTCCTTCTATACACATGTACATCCAGTAAAATTTTTGTAATTTTTGGACTTATACACAGAGTTATCGGGTGACTTCACAAAAATAGTCATTCACCGTAAAATCCATAACTCTCAAACCGTATGGCCAAAAATTCTCAATTTTTTTCACAACCTGCGTATCTTCTGATATTAACACCCCAAATGTTTCCTGAATTTATAAATCATAAAAAGTGGACAAAAATACCACCGTTTCAGACTGTCCCAAATAGTTTGTTTCCTTCTACCAAAAACCGGACTATTTTAGCAAAATCAGTCACTACCCAATGAAAACTCAACATTTTTTAGTGCTACCACTTGGGTTAACTAGTAAACACATATATCTAGCACCCCTCTTTGACGGATAATAAAAAGGAGTTATAGATTTAAAATGGTAGATTTTCAAAGTACATAGAAATTTGGGTTCAAAACTAGAAAAATTATTTTTCTTTTACTTTTTGATTCAAACCGAATCAACACCCAATATGGGTAAATCCATGGAAAACACATAGATCATAGGGGTTTTGTAACACCCCCTTCCCGAAAAGGAAGGGAGGTCACGTGCAAAGTACAACAAACCTCAAAATAAGAAAACAGAGCACTAATAACCTCAAAACATTAATAGTGGTGATCCATTAATAGCGTACTAAATACAATTTTCCAAATAGAGTCAAAATAATCAAAACTTAACATTCAAAACAACCTAGATGGTCAACAGGCAACTCTCTCATCACACTAGCTAGCCCTGAATCACTCCTGCAAACCTGCCGGAAGAAAAACACAGCATGAGCCAATTGCCCAGTACGGATATAAAGATACAAAAGATATACAACTAAAATACAAAATCAACTGAGACAAAATATTGCCTCTAACAAAATAAAATCTCTGAAGATTTGAATAGAATATATTTGAACAAACAGAATTAATGAAACAGACAGGATTATTAAAGAAGAATAACGAATTGAAGTAACTAATCCGATGAATTGAACTGAACAGAAGCCAACAACTAATACAATAAAATAATAGGCTGAAACAAATGGCTGAGGTTATTTCATACCGATTGAGTTCAGAAATATACCTTGCCACATAGGCAAGTCAAAACAATGCCACACAGGCAAGTCAAAACCATGCCACACAGGCAAGTCAAAACCATGCCACCAGGCAAGTCAAAATAATGCCACACAGGCAAATCACACATTGGACCGCGAATCCGAATGTATGCAAATTGGATAGGTGTGTTTGGCACAACATCACCAATCCGCAGAACAGAAAACTAGGGTTAACCCATACGCCTCCCACAACAAAACACCAAATGACCCGCTTCCTCCGGAGCCCAAAACGGAGACGTCATGGACTAATCACACAGCCACGGAAAGTGTCATGCCTCTCGTGCCAAGACGACATGCCTGTGGTACCCCCACAGGTGGTTATAGCTCAGGTATACCCTACAGTATATTCTAACAAAATACCATGTC
The DNA here is from genome assembly GCA_020205505.1 of Panax japonicus. Taxonomy (NCBI): domain Eukaryota; kingdom Viridiplantae; phylum Streptophyta; class Magnoliopsida; order Apiales; family Araliaceae; genus Panax; species Panax japonicus. The sequence goes on along the minus strand of JAINUV010000743.1, from coordinate 137,553 downwards.
ACAACACATGCGACATAATACCAACAAAAGGGTTCTATATGTACATGTTGAACCAAATCAAATTATGGTCACAAGGTCTCAAAAGAAGGTAACAACATGTATCGCTCTACAATTATCAAAAATAAATACTGAACATGATATCCTAATTCAAAGAGTACAATTACGAGTCTAATGTGTCAACTCCAAAATGAAACAATTATATGAATTTCACAAGAAACAATTATGTGAAATAATAATAGAATTTGAAACGAGAAATAAAACGAATAAATCAAATGTAACAAAAGTATCGCTGAAAGAGTACGGAATCCGTACCTGATACTTCCAACCCATTTATAGCACACTCCACCAAATCTTACCCTCAAATGTCAACGATATCAAATACGAAACGTCATTCACAACCTAAACATATTCACCTCAAATTAAAAACAATCCAAACTAATAATTCTAAAATAATTTATAATTTGTTTAATGTGCCTTTTACTCATCGCCTTTTATCAATTACTAATACTTCAAAATTTATATTCCAAAAATAACTCTTTAAATTTCCTCCGTCTGATCAAAATAAAAGGTAATAATAATACAATTATAAGTTACTTACTAATTATAATTTATATTAATATGAAATTAATTTCCCCAACTACATCAAACTACAATACAAACTCAAATTATAATATATTAATCTTTTAATGATTACTTCTTGTCCTGCAATCAAACTTGATATATATATATATATATATATATATATATATATATATATATAATCCTTGTTATATTACAAAAGTCCAGTAGTTCCACCAAATAAAACAAATCCTCCCATTGCCTTGTTAGAATTAATTAGCAAGACATTTCATACACCTCTGAAACCGATCTCATCAATTACAACACCAAATTATCAGGAAGAATCCAAATCGATGGGCCAAAATAAACTACTCTATTACTAAACAACATTAAGCTCAGTATGGGCTTCTAAAATGGCGTGGACTCTCTGGACGTTTTTTTTATTTTATTTTATTTTTTTTCCTCATCATCATTACAAGCTTCCTGATTACATTAGATTCATAGGATTCTCATTATATATATACACATATATTACCCATACTATCCACATTAACCAATAAGGTATTACTACAATTACAGAAACATTAAGCATACTCTGAAATATACTTGATAGATCTAACCCTAAAAATAACAATTACTTACTAAATGGGTCTTGCCAGTATCACGAATTTCTCATCTTCAATAATTCTGCCGCCTCGCCTACTTCTCTTTTCGCAACCACACAATTCGCTCTCCCCTCTCTTTCCCTCAGTTGTATTATGAAATAAAATTAGGTATAGATGTTATTAATGAAGAGGTCTTGTTTTAATAAACTTCTAATTGGGTTCACTCAATATTAAGGACCAAATTTCCTAATTTAATTTTTTTCATCACTTACTAATACTTATTAACCCACATAAATTGAATGACCACTTTGACCCAAATAAAAATGCAAAGTCCAAATAATATGTTTTCCAACAAAAATAATTTTTATTATTTAATATTATTATTTTTTTCCCGGGTATTACAGGTTTGAACATCCATATCAAAAACCTCATTTTCATCAAATTACAAAAAAAGAGAATAAAGCTTAGGAAGAAAAATAGTTTTATACCTTTCACTTCTTCTTCTTCTTCTCCTTCTTCTCCTTCTCCTTCTCTCATAGAGATTCTCGATCTTTTTCCCTCAAGGGGCTGCCGCCCCTCTCCAATGATAAGATCTGTATAACTCTGTTTTAAATACCACATCGTTGTTTATAGGAGTGACAAAGCATTATATCAATGTTTCTACTCACAACAACCATCACTGTTATAAACAAGTTCTGATGACTTAATAATTCTAATATTATTAATTTGTTAGTGATATATTATTCAATAATACATTATTATCATATAACCTTTAAGAATGTCTACACAGCCCGACGTCTAGACCACCCATATCATCAATAGATTTATTTATGTAAGGCCATCGATAGCGTTGACCGGCCATGACCGTATAATTTTGAGCAGCCCAGAAAACCAAGAACACGTCTGACTGCTAGTTAAAAGCTTTATAACTTTCATTTGTGAAGTTGTATGACCTTTTTAGTTGTTGTTTCATATAGTGTTACATTAACACTACAAGATCTGACCATTAGTGAGCCCAGAAACACAATAGACATTGAATTAAACTTGGTCAAAGTAGGCCACTCGAAACTGACTTTGAATGTTTTGGGTTTCTCAAGAACACAATAAGCGACACTTTCTGTCGCTAAAGGCTATAGCGACAGACTTAGTAATTTTATTTAATTTATTTTTCCAAAAATCATTTAAAAATAAAAATTAATTTCTGAAAATTACAAAAATAATTTTAAAAATTATTTTAAGATAATTATGTCTGGAATCTCCGTATGACGGCAATTCAACAGTGACGTACAATTATTTAAAGTACCTTTATACTTTTAGGAAATATGGGAGTTAATTAAAAGTTAAAAAATCTGCACCCTAATCTAATTAACTAATGAATGGTACAATTAGTTAATAAGTATCCATATTTTTAAGGAAATGGTATTAAAATTAATATCGTTTACGAGGATCATTAATTTCATAACATTTAAGGTGCTTATTGATGGCTATACTATGTGTTACTATTAGCTTTGATATCATTTCCAAAATAATTGCCAACTAATACCACCGGATAATATTAGATTCATTACATTTATCATCAACCGAATTTTATTATGATTATTAATACATAATATAATTTTACAAAATAAGCAAGTGGTTATAAAATATTTATTTTATCGGGGAATATTCGTTTGGTCGTGGAATATTCTTGTTGTCTGGGAATATTCGTACGACAGCGCAGCCATTTGTGGGCCCCATAATAGAATAACTATTGGATGAAGAAAACGACAAGTTTGAGTTTTTATAAATAATAGTGTAATTGTTACCGTTAACACTGTTAGAATACCCGGTGGTTAAAATACAGTAATACGTATGGTTGCACAGTAGCACACGGCATTACACAATATTTTTGAATTATTGATTCTTACGTAAGAAGGCATTACTCAATAATTGTTACAGTAATTACATTCAGCAATTATTGTATTAATACTGAGCATTGATCGTTAATTAGGAAATAGACGAACGATATGTTCAATGAGGTCAAAATATTAATAAGCAAATCAGAATGAGACTCTGCTAGCTATCCCAAAATCATGACTTACGAATACAACAAATAATATCCATTACGAGTACATGTGTAATTTCACAAGCGCGAAGAGTGCTTTGCCAGTATCAAAAATGGTTTTAAAAATTATTTTAAATTATGAAAAATACTTTCTGATTATTTGGAATATTTTTCATTAATAATTATAAATATTTGAATATTAATGCTATTTAATTTATTTAATTAGTGTATTAAATAAATTAGAGAAAAATGAGTTTAATCATATAAAAATTATTTTAAATAAGAATAATGTATTTAAAAATATTTTGAGTTATAAAATGTAACTTTAATATTTTTGGAGAATTTTCATTAATAAATTAATATTAATGATATTAGATTTATTTAATTATTAAGTTAAATAAATAAGATAAAAATTATTTTATTAATTTAAAAATCATTTTAAATAAGAATAAAGTGTTAGAAAATATTTTGAATTATAAAATATAATTTTCAATATTTTCAGAGAATTCTCAATTATAAATTAATATTAATGATAATAGATTATTTATTTAATTAATTAAATAAATGAATTAAAATGGTTTTATTGATTTAAAAATCATTTAAAAATGAGAAGAATGATTTAAAAATAATATTAGAATTAATGGGTATAACAACATAGAGTACTATGGGTCCATTTATCTCGACATAAATTAACATTACAATCTATCAACGTCAAATAAAATTGATAGATTGACCGTTCATTTTTAAATTGAGAATTTGATCATATATACATTACGTAAAATAATATAGGCATTACTATATTAACATCTATAATATGAATTATCCCGCAACTAAAGTATTTTCTTAAGAGTCAAGTAAATGTGGAGGCCAAGTTAACTTAATGTCTAGGTAATGAATATAATAATTTTATATTCAAATAAAAACAAATCATACATTACATGAATCAACATGTAATGTATGATTTGTTTGACAGTAAATACATTTTCTCCAATCTGTACGAAAGTATGGTTATACTAAGTCGAGGAAGCTACTTAAATCCATGTCCATATCTTTTTGTTTTTTACATCTTGAAAGTACTGAATTCAGAAATGATGCATAAAATGTTTTTTATTAAATCAATACTTGAGACGAAAAAGTTATTCATATTATAAATTGCAATATTTACAATGTCTAGAAGTTCTGTCAAGGAGAGGTTTGATCACCTAATTGCGCGCCAATAGGGAGAAATCATTATTAGAAAGCCCTCTCTTTCCTGGGAACGACCTGGTTGATAAATATTGTGAGTTATAATATTAATAACGAATGTTGTTCAAAGTTGAATTTGGAGACTCGGACGTGATATTGAGTCCGGAACTACGAAATTAGTAAAAATAGTTTATAAACACAAAATTTTCCGGGATTCACTATTTGGTAAAAAAGTCAACAGTTGACTTTTTCGGGAAAAGTCAAACTTTGAAATTTCAAAATTTATATTTTTGATAAAAATAGTTTCATTATCGGTATAAGGTTCAATACCCCCATCTAGAAACTCATTCGTTCATTAGGTACCAGTATAAACACTGATAACGTACGTAATATCACTCTAGGTATATTAAAGACATACAAATGTTGTATGTACACTAATTCATCTTAGTATTAATGACGAAAACAGCTTTAGACAGTAACCAATATTTATAACCTTAGTAACCATAATATACAACATTTTTTCAAATACATCTTGCAATAAAAACATTCATTATTCTTACTGTGTGACTATTTTAAGTGCAAAAAACTTAAGAAAGATAACAAATATATTATCATGATATATTAACTATTATTACGTCATCAGATATAAATACAGATGACGTATCTGAAAATAAAGTAAATTTAGATCATTGGTATTACATTATTTAAACCTGATATCAAGTCAAAATTACCTTAATAATTACATATATTTGTAATATATTGTTACCAGTATTTACAATTACTGGTAATAAGCCTATTTACCAAAATGAAATATATCTGTATGCGTTTGATATTTTTAAGATAGAATTTGAGGATTTCAAAATTCTGTGAATGATTTAGGTGAATTATTCAGGATTAAGTTTATACGTGTTTATGTTCTGTGTATATGGTCTTTTATGTGTTCAGAATGTGGTTAGGGGTCAAGGGTGACCAGATAGACGATATCTGTAACAAACCCTAAGTATATATTAAGAACGTCAACGTTCAGTTAGAAAACCCTAGCGATTAATAAGAACCCTAGAAACCGGTTCTGGAAAATCTAATTTCAGTTCCAGGAATCTGAAACCCTAATTCAGTGCATGAAAAATCAGACGAGGGAGACTCGTGTTCAAATACAGGAGGAACCAAGCAGTTCAAAGAGTTGGGACCATCAGAATTTATTGGAAAGCCGGATCCGATCAAGGCAGAGACGTGGGTTAAACAAATTACCTCATATATGATATATATATATATATATATATATATATATTATAATTAATGATATGTTCTATTGTTCAAATCAATTAACTTATTAAATGTTCATATGATGATGAACATCTAACTCTATCTGAAGGTTACTCGACGTAATGGAAATATAACTTTTAGCTCACGGGGTTAGATTCCTTAATTTCATAATTAATGTTTTTCAATTAATTAGGGTTCATATTAATTAAGGTTTTCCTTAATTAGGGTTAAAATCAATAACACATGATAGTCATATAGCGAGACTCTTCCAAAATTAAAATTTTGGTAAAACTCATAAGAGAGGGGGACTACAATTATCAGAGAATCAAACTTAAATTGCAGCAAAGAGAAATTGTGTTACATAAAAAAATAAGTTTCACAAAATAGAAGAAGAAACAAAAGAAATGAAAACAAAGGGAGAAATGCTTACATTGTGAGGCAGCTGATAGGAAAACGACCATCAACAACACAATGTCCTTTAGACAACATACGAGTTTCGAATAACTTGCCAGTCTCACTTTTGAATATGGTGAATTTCACAACACGAAGCATAGTTAGATTAAATATGTATTGCATTTTTATAGTAAAAAACATGTTATGATTTCTCCACCCCAATTTTCGGCCTTCAAAGTTCTCAATATTTCGGGAATGGGAATGAGATAGAGTGATATGATAAGACAATAATGTTTCTCAGCTTAGCCGGAACAGATAACAAAGGTCAGAATCCAAGAATCAAAGTCTCAAGAGGTATAAACCCTAAAAATTTAGAAATCAGTGATTTGATGTTAAATGTTGTTAATGATTGGTTAAAGTTGTGTATTAAGTTGTCTATAAGTGATCTGGATTGATAGATCATGGATCTATAACATCTAGAAGCATGAAAATCAAGTTTTCAAAACTGACCAAGAACCCTAATTTTAAGGCCTGACAGTCATATATCAGTGCCTCTAGATCCGTGTGTGTTAGATGTTTTAGGTGTGAATCATTGAGTGGGGAGATGTTTGGGGGATGACATAATTAGTATTTTGATATTAATTTATATCTTAATATCAAAATACTAATACCTAAAAGAGTTTATCCATGAAATACTTATGATACAATTATAAAGTCTTGTAATTTATTAGATCTTTGCACATCGACAATTATAAGTATAAGTTCTAATATGAAAGTAGCACACGTATAACCGAATATAGTTAAATATTCGGATGAGAAGGAATTACTGACTATGTGTTACTATTAAGTCCATTAAGGATCATCTTAGTAATATTTCACGAGACTGAATTAGTTTGACTGTGAAACCTATGTGTTACTATTAAGTCCATTAACCTAAGTTATGAAATTATAAAAACTTAGTAATAACATTAAATTCTAACCTAATATTGCTATCAATTAAAATATATACTCACAATTACGCACATTTAATTACGTGAAATAACAATGATTATACGTTGATATAAATTTAAGTTTATTACCAAGCTGATAACCCTAATGTTATTCAACGTATGCGACTGATAATCTAGCTTCTTGGCCTGCATCATCGTCAGACTACTCGCTTATCTAGGTGACTTGCTGCCATTAGAACACAACCTTTGGCGGAATCATAAGATTAATAAATTTCTTATGGCAATCAATTATAGCCCCGTAATTGAATAACCAATACATTCCCAGAATGACGTCAAAATTTTAAATATGTTGGTAGTATTTTTATTAAATATGTTGTTAATGATTGGTGAAAGTTGTGTATTACGGTGTCTATAAGTGATCTGGGTTGATAGATCATAATACACTATATAATACAATAGTTAAACCTCTAATAATTTTTGGTATGATTATGACTAGGGATTAATGAAAATACAGACATTTAATAAACCTAAGGATGTCCTCAATCCCACATTGAGGACATCCTTAGGTTTAATTCATAATGTTTCATTTTAAGGCTTTATCAATTTAAATGATGAATATTTAATCTTTCAAGGTTCTGTTCGCCAGAGCATTCTGCGTGGATGGGGATAGATATTTCATCAGTTGCGGCAGTATCCACAGTGCTGGGTATTGATTCGGATGATGGAGAACCCATAGAGGACATTCATTCCCATAACAAGGAGGAGCCATCAATAAGCACCTTATTACTTCTGTACAATGGTACAAATTTAGGGTTCATTCCCAAAGATGATGAACCCTAAATAGAGAGAAATATTATGAACATGACCAATATCCTACGATATATCAAAGATAACTTTCATATGTAGATGTGTGTACTAATTTCAATATAAACTATACCCCATAAGCAGAGAATTAGTCATGACAATATTACGTAACTAATACGTAATATAATACGTAAAATTATATTACGTATTAGTTACGTAATATTGTCATAAAACAAGGGTTAATTAAAGAAATCAACATATCACATAACAAATGACAACCAAGTGGGACGCAAAATAGGACAACTCGGCAAACTTAGCTTCATACTGCGACACGGGCATATTGTTTTGCTCCAGCTTGATAAACTCTACTGTGAGACCTCGAATTTTATGAATAAAAATTTAATTTTCTCGAAATATTTTTTTTTGAATATTAAGGTGTAAATTTGATATAATGTTATAGTAGTGGGTAATATTTATAATTTTTTCAAAATAAGCAAGTGGTTATAAAATATTCATATTGTAAGACCCCAAATTATTAATAAATAAAATTAAATTTTCTCTATTTATTATTTTGTAATAGTAAGGGTTGATTTGATTAATGTGGTTAGTTATGGGTAAAATGTGCAAATATTTTAAATAAGCAAGTGGTTATAAAATATTCATTTTTATCAGAGAATATTCGTTTGGTCATGGAATATTCTTGCTGTCGGGGAATATTCGTACGATGGCGCAGCCTTGTGTAGGCCCCATAACGGAAAGCGATTGGATGAAGAAAACGACAAGTATAAGTTATTTATAAATAACGGCGTAGTTGTTACCGTTAACACTGTTGGAATACCCGGTGGTTAAAACACAGCAATACACGTTGTTACACAGTAGCACACGGTATTGCACCAATTATTGATTCTTACGTAAGAAGGCACTACTCAATAATTGTTACAGTAGTTACTGTTCAATATTTTATTTTATTGATTCAATAATTACTGCGTTGATATTTTATATTATTGTTGTTTTAATAATTGTCACTACACAGTATTTTCCATTATCGAAGCAATAATTCATATTATCTGAATATTATTATTAGAAATATTATTGGCAATATCTAAAAAGTTCTGTCTAAGGAGAGGTTTGGTCACCTAATTGCGCGCCAATAAGGAGAAATTCTTATTGAAAAGCCATCTCTTTCCTGGGAACGGCCTAGTTGCCAGTACTGTGCTTGTGTAATATTATTTGTGAATAATTAATTATTGATTTATATGATGAGGAAAATATTGATTTTATGTGGATATAGATGGAGAAAATTTTTAAAGTGACAATTGTTAAAAATGGATATTTTATCTTTTCTGATAAAATAATATTTTATTATATTATTATAATATAATAATGATGATATTTTTACAATGAATGTGGGATATATGAGTATATGAGGAGAAAGAGTATTTTTGTTACAAAAGTTGTTTAAAACATGTTAAACATGTCTGTGGGCCCATTTCTTGACTGAAATTTGATTATAGCTTGTAAAATCGACCGTTTGTGAATTTAGGTCAATTTTTTGTTTGGAATTTGGAAAAATTTTCTTCTTCAAAGTTGTAGATAATGAAATTTCCTATGGAAAGGACACCATAGGAAACAATATGAAGGTCATTAATTCGTCGTTGAGACTCAATTATCGACAATTATTTGATAATCAAGTTCAGTTATATATTTTAACTCATTAAAATATACGAGACCTGATGTTGATCGGTCATATTCTGGAGAAGATCACTGTAAAACAGTGAAAAACATCTTAAAGTACTTAATTGACACTAAGGATGTGATTAAAATTTATGGTGGGTCTAAATTAAAACTAGAGGGCTTAACAGACTCAAGTTTTTTTTTAAACAGACCAAGACGACAGTTTAACGTTATAAACATTCTTGAGTTTAATCTGTTAGCGCTACTGTTTCAAAAATAAAGTCCATTAATCATGTTCACATATTTACGTAAAAATTTTTAAAAATTGACCTATAACTTATCAATTTTTATGCATTATATCTTTCGGCACAATCATTGGTCAAAATTATAATATCCAAATCCTCATGTGTATGTGAGGGCCATATACTTATATTGGTTGTATTATAATATTTAATAATTATTAAAAATTATTAAATATTATGTGAAAATCATAATGTGTAATTATTTAATCCTTGATCGAGTAAGTTATAATAGTTTTTGCCTGATACCAAAAACTTGTAACCGCTATGTTAAATAAAGTAAATTAACATAAATAAGACATTCTTAACTGATTAATTTATATTGAAGTATCAAACACTCTTAGTTATAATATTTTTAAATGGCAAAATCATAACTAAGAATCATACCTATATGTTAATATATTCAATACCATCCTTTTTAGGATGGGTATTGAATAGTATGAACATAATCTTTCAAATCCACTGTAGCGAATCGCATTTTCTTGAGTAAATAAAATATGAATTTATTGAAATAAATTTTTATTTTTATTTAAGTATGTGTTATTATATTGCATAGTTTGTTATATTTAATAATTAAGAGAAGCAATTTGTGATTAAAAGAAAAGAAATCAAGTTTATTAAAATATCTGTATTTAATGAATAACTTTTGTCTTGAAAGAAAAGATTTTTGATAAAATGCAGTCTAATATTTTATTTGTACCGTGTGCTTTAATTTCGGTAGCAATACTATAAAATATGTGCACTGGTACTTTATGAGTAACTAAATAGTAATAACCTTACTAAGCTAAGGCTGAACTGCATAAAAAAAAAAACCAAACATGGTCTTATGGATTACTAAGGTCATCAGTAAAGAAGGAAAGCGTGAGCTGTAATGAGATTAGGGGGGCTTAGCTGGATCAGCCTACGGCAAGGAGGAGCTGTCCTTGTATTATACAAATAGACTTCTGATTTGGTTAAGCTATAATGTGGGAAGTAAGGGAATATCATTATATAAATCGAAGGGTCCCAATAATTCCCTGTCTTTCCTTCTCTCTCAACCAATTTCGTTCCTTACTAAGGCAATTACCGATTTCCTCTCCATTTAATCACAATTGAGTTACTCCATGGCAATCTCCAGTATTTATATTCGGCGGGCACAAGAAAATAATTTGAAAGCTTCATTATATCCTTGAGCAGCTGTGACTAAGTTGCAGAATAGTAAGAAATTATAAGCAATCAAGTGAAAGGTATGTGAATTATTTCACTAAGTTTTAGTTAGCTGTGATGTTAGTATTGAGCAAAATGGGTTATTGTGAATTAGAACAAAACAGTTGGTTTGTGCATTAATGTTTTGTCTGTGAAATTGACTGTTATGGATTGAATTTAGACACAAGGAGATAAGTGGCTGTGGAGTAATAAGGGAGCTTAACTGGGGATTTACAGAAAATAGATAGCTATGACACTTGTGTTGAAAAATTGTGCCCGTAAAGTGTTTGAGAAAATCTCTCAATGAACTGTTTTATCTAAAAATCAGAATCTTGGTAGGATTAGAGCTTGGGTTTAATTTATTATTCATATGTGATGCTAATTAGAAGGTTTGAGTATGCCAAGCTAAAGCAAAGCACATTTTTTTTATAAATGAAAAGTTAGACTTAGTATGTCCTGTAACTTGGACACTCTGTTTTGGGCAGTATATAAAGACTGTCATGAAGGAGTTTTATAAGCTTAAAATACTTCAATATGATATATATGATATGTTAAAATTGGGTATAACTGAACTTAAGTTTCCAAGGTTACAAAATAGAAAAAAAAAAAAAAAAGGGGTCAAGGGCTGCTGCCTATGGGCAGCAGCGGAAATCAACAAAAAGGGGTTGTTATAGCAGTAGGTGTTCTTGGTTAGTTTCTGGATTAGTAATTGTTTTTAAGCTCCTAGTAAGTTGCATGAGTAAATGAATGTGTAATCTTGAAGTAGTAGACATAGAGGCTGAATGGGGGTACAGGGCTGCTATCTTTGACAGCAGCGGTTGCAGCAACAGATAACAATATGTAACTGTTATAACAGTTTGGGTAAACTAATTTGGATTACATGGTGGAATTAAAGATCTAACCATAAGATTTAAATTATTATCTCAACACAAGTAAGGATATAAAGAGTATATAACATGCTAAAAGTTTATGGCAATTGAATTGATACATGAGGAAAGTAAATTATTTAGAGTGAGAGGTAAGGGTTGCAGCCATAGAGCAGCATCAAGCAGCCACAACACACTCTTTTATCAAATTTGGGCAACCAACTTGAGATAGAAATATAACGTAAGGATTATCAAAGTAGGGACTAAAAGAAAGGGCTGCTGCCCACTGGCAGCAGCTATAATCAGCAGTGGCGTACAGAAACTAGCTGCAACAGCAATAAAGAAAGACCACTTGTGGTTTTATTTTGTAGCATAAGTAAAGGACAGCATATAACATTAAGAAACTGCTATGGCATTTTTGGGGCAGCTCAATTTAGATTAAAAATGCAGTTGGAGCTAATTAGTTAGCAAGGGAGAGGCAAAGCTACTGCACAATTGCAGCAGCAGATGTTAGTTAACTGCTAACGCAGTGTAAAGTCACACTAAATTTATTAAATCTCACAAAGTCAAACATCAGTGACTAATAGCATAAAGAAATGCTAAGAAACTGTTAGTGTATTTAAGTGAGTTGCTAGACTCACTTAGTTAAATAGAGGAAACAAAAGAATAGCAAGCAAAACTTAACCTCGTCATAGTGTAATGATAAGAGGTTGATAAAGTCAAATTAAAAGAGAATTGTTAAAGCATCAATAAAGGTTGCAAGTTATATTTGGTTAAAGAAGGCTGTTTTGAGATAACTAAGAAACACATTAAGTTTAAACGAATAGTTTAACTATATAATTTATAGCATAGATTGGAAACTAAAAGTTCTATCCTCATGATATATAATCGTACTTAATACATGAAATACCTTATGTATTCATCCTGAATACCTAAGTTATAAAGCAGATTACAATGTATACTTATGGCAAAGAAAAGAAGTAAAAGGAGTATGAACTAATATCATGAAAAGTTTATGAACAGAAAATGGGTCAAACCCTATAAAAGAAAGAAAAGGTTATTGTAAGAACATGGATGAGATATTTGAAAAATGTATCTTAAATATGGAATATGAACTAAAAACATGATCACTGTGACTATGTGATATGTGAACATACAAGTTATATGACTGGGCTATTTGGCTAATATACTTGTGAATGCAAATAATTGTGTAGGATTTGTGAGAATACACAAGTTAAGCTGAAATTATACCAATAGTCTACAAACAGGGCAAGTATCTAAATCTTACTCTTTATTGAGCAAGTATTTTGAGATTATTCATATGTTGACAGGTTCTCTAATTTATGAACTGTCTTTCATTATTTATGAATATTATAAGATTGAATAATCTTTTTATTCCAATCAGCTTCAAAAGATTGGGTAAGCTATTATCTTATGCATGTGCAGGTTGCAAAGAAGTCTGAGCCATTCCTTCTGGCCAGACACAGCTGTGAAATATTTCAATTTCTTTATATTAAGTCTTGAAATATTATTGTGCCATGATTTAAGCTGTCCAACTATATTATTGTAGTTGGAATCTAAAACTGAGGATGAACATATCCTTAAATGGGATATTTTTATTGCACTCTGGGAGTGGTGATGTACAACATGAAAATTGTTCTGGAAAAGATAGTATTGATCAATACAGGGCATAAAGGGCTGATCACCCTACGTGCTCGTAAGTTAAGACGGTTCATCTGATAATATTTCTGATTGAACTTTTTCAAGAAAAGAAAAATATGTTCATGGTCTTAAAACCTCTCAGTTATTTAATGTTATGATATTCCAGAAATGTGCATGATTTAAGATTTATTGCTTTAAAGTTTTGATTCACTGTCAAAGCATGCTTCAAAGAAAACATTTATTTCTTGTTAAGCTTTAAAGAATGCTATTACTTGTTGAGCAATTAAATGCTCATACTTGTTGTATTAAATGTTTTCAGTTGAGCAGACTCGGGCAGAAGGGTCTGGAAAAGACAAGGGAAAATGAAAAATAGGAGAATAGCTGAAGAGTGTTATAATAGATAGTTTTCATGTTTGTAAATATTAAACTATCATGTAATAAACGCTTAAAGGTCTACGTACCTGGGATTAGTAGTACTTTGATGTAATAACTTTACTAAGTTTCAGTTTATTCTATGTTGATGTTTGATATCGTGAAACACTGAATAAGGGTTTCAAGTACCCGAGTTTGGGGGCGTCACATCCACAGTAGTGCTACATTATCATAACGTATTCACATATTATCATATACATGTTTGATAGTAATAAATATTTACTTAAATAGTGCAGATGAGATTTAGACTAGTATAAAAAATAGTAAACATATCTTTATAAATTATAAATGGTATATAACATTAATAACATGATACTAAGTTATCAAATTGCCAATGATTGGACTTTAACTAAATGACATAATCGTTAATGATATCAACATGATTTAACTCACGATTAAATCATTAATCGTGGAATTACTATGAGCAATTCTTGTAGTTGGACAATATAAGTTAATTGGTTAATTTATATGAATAATATCTTGTAATATTACTGATCAACGGTAACTATAACACATAATTGGACATAAATATAAATTCTTAGTCCCATGTTATGGGTAAAAAAGAAAGGGTGAGCTCAACTAGCCTAATAAAGAATATTATGACTAAGATAATATACAACAAATTATCGTTATTCTTCAACAGGGAAAATCTGATAAAATATAATAGACAACATGTTTTAGATCAACAAATGCAGCGGAAATAGCAATCCATTAGAAGAGTCACGTAGAGAATGAATTCTACTGTCTTCTAAGATTTAAAAGTCCATCATCAATATTTCATCCCTGTAACAACAATAAATATACCTCTTTAATCATCTTTGCACTACAGGCCAAAGATATTCATTTGTATCACCAGTTGGTCATGTTCATCTCAACACCTGTTCATCTTTGCACTACGGGCCAAAGAGATTCATCAGTTTAATCATTCGTCTTTGCACTACAGGCCAAAGATATTCATCAAGTATCACCATTAAGGACTGAGGATGATGAAAAACATTTTTAAGAACGAATCCAGTGAGATAGAAGGACAAATATTAGGGATTCGTACCACAGTTTGTCCAATATCAATAATACTTCATAACAACTGATTTTGAAGCAGAACTCAAAAATAACGATCAAAACATGGATACAATCAAAGATTGTAGCCAAAATAGATATTTTGGACAAAAAAAAAATTTTATTTTTTGATGAATAGTGTCGTATACGTGAATAGTGTCGTACACGTGAATAGTAACTCTATATACATGATATGACTTTATAATATATATATATATATATATATATATATATATATATATATATATATATATATTAGTGTTAAAGTGTTTGAATTAAACCAATCGAATATAATATAACAACTTGCATACTTTGTAAAATTCTTCTGTTATTCTATTCTTTATTATATCTTAGTCATGTCTTTTGCATTTTTAAAGACTTATAATAATTTTTAAATAATTATTATCATTTATCAACATTTTTCGATCATTAAAACCATATTTAATTGAATTAAATATCAGATAATTCCTTAATCATTAATATTTATTTAATATAAAATATTAATGAAAATCATAACATAATATTATAATATAATTATAATATATCAAAGCTTTTTTAATACCTTAAAATCATAATTATATGATTTTTAAACACTTAAATCCATTATCCGATAATTACTATTAATATTAAAATATTAATAAATATTATTAAATATTATATTGTAATTTTATTTGCAAATTCAATGATTTTAACTAGTGGGTGACGGGCCTTATGGTTTAACAGATAATTAGTAAGATAACTAATGGGTTATCATTAGTTAACTTACTACGTCTTAGATTAAAAGGCTAGAATAATTGCTGTTGGTGAATATAATTTTACAAAATAAGAATATTTTTTCTCCCTTAGTCATTTTTTAATTTAAATGGATATAATATTTACTGTTTTCAACTATATAATACAATAGTTAAACCTCTAATAATTTTTGGTATGATTATGATTAGGGATTAATGATAATACAGACATTTAATAAACCTAAGGATGTCCTCAATCCCACATTGAGGACATCCTTAGGTTTAATTCATAATGTTTCATTTTAAGGCTTTATCAATTTAAATGATGAATATTTAATCTTTCAAGGTTCTGTTCGCCAGAGCATTCTGCGTGGATGGGGATAGAGATTTCATCAGCTGCGGCAGTATCCACAGTAACTCACAAACTATGGAATAATACCCATTAAAATATTTGAGCTGACAATATTTAACCTTAATATGGTTAAATATATTATCAGTTGCCGAGACATGTTAATAACGTAGTAAGATAACTAATTATCAGTTCTGTCAAACAACGACAAAACTGATAATAAGCCTTTCAAGTATCAGCTTCAAATGATGCCCATGATCTTCACGGCTTTTGGAATAGATGAGGATGTCATCAATAAAGACAACAACAAACTGATCTAAATATTCCTTGAATACACGGTTCATCATATCCATGAAAGCAGCAGGAGCATTAGTCAATCCAAAAGACATGACTAAGAATTCATAATTCCCGTACCGAGTTCTGAAGGCAGTTTTTAGAATATCCTCAGTTTTAATCTTCAGCTGATGATATCCAGAACGAAGATCGATCTTTGAAAAAAATTGTGCTCCTTGCAAAATATAAATTAAGTTTAATTATCTTTATACAGATCACATGATAATCTATGACACCCATTAAATATAATATAATAACGAGTAAACTACACATTAATAACATGTCAGATTATTGACATGTAAATTAGAGTCAAAGAGTGAATATTCAAAACCATGTTCTATCTTTCTTATTTACAAATAGAATAGGAGCACCTCAAGGAGACAAATATATCTTTACTCTCATGTGAAAGTAGCACACGGTATTCCCAAAGAAAAACCTTAGTGATATAACTTAATTTGACGTTCTTAATATATACCTAGAGTGATATTAAATAGCATTAATCATATTTGGTGTTTATTCTGCTTAATATTTTAAACTTGCTACCATAAAACACAACCTTTGACGGAGTCATAAGGTTAATACGCTTCTTCTGGCAGTCAATTACCGCCTCATAATTGGATAACCAATCCATACCTATATGTTAATGGCATATAAAATAGTCAAAGGTTGTGTTTATAATGGGTAATATTAAGGAGTATAGAAGCAATACTTATCAACATGAGTGTAAAATTAGGAATACGAAACAAAATATTATTACTTACATACTACAGAGTATGGAAGAAAATATTATTTCATACGAATATTGAACAAAAATAATTTCCCTTACAACAGTTGAACGAAAATAATATTCCTTATGAATATTGAACGAAGCTAATATTTCTTACGCATATTGAACGAAAATAATATTCCTTACGAATATTGAACGACAATTAATTCATAGTCTATAACTCGCCATACCGAAAATATGTATTTCAATTATGGAAATATAAGTTAATCATTTAGGGCCAGTGAATGACTGCACTTATATTTTATTATAAATATGGTATACACATAAAATATTACTTTATCACATTGATGATACCCAACGTATTTAATCCAATCTATATATACTCACAATTACGCACCTGTTACGTAAAGTCTAATAATTAGCATATCATTATAAATCATAATAATTATATGCTGATTACCATTGGTTCAACAGGGCAAGTTTTACCCTGCCCAATAATTTGACATAAGCAGAGAATTACAGTCTATTCCATTTAATATTTAGCTTATATATGTTAATTGCTGGAGAATTATAATATCAACCATAATTATATGATTTCACGTATACGGCACTATTCACGTACTTGGTTACTATTTCCAAAACTATGTGTGTTAAAAGTACTGATCTCCTCTCTATATGGGTGTCACCTTTAATTCTCTGAACTGGTATTATGATTGAATAATAAGCACCTTAAATGTTATGGAATAATCAATTGGTATCACTACATCCATTAACCCTTATTCATATTTTTTTTTTGTAAGCTATTCAATAATAACATGTTACTATTCGGGGTTGATAAAATGTCATTATCAACTCCGAATAATAACATGTTTACATCAAATTAACTCACGTATGTAAAATTAATACCTAACTAAATTGAGTCATAAATTCATTAACTCATGTTAATTGCTAGGGATGTGGTATTGCCCGTTCTGTTAATTTAGTAGTAGTGTTTAATAAAGAATATCACATTATTATAATAAAGGGTACTTTTGGACCAAACAAAAGTACCCTTTATTTTTTATTATTATTTGTCGGTCACAAATAATATATGAGTGATTATAAACTGTGAATAATATAGTATATAATAATGGTATGTCTTAGACATGATATCACTAAGTATTTACTTTTAATATTTTATTGTTAATATGTCTTATACTTAATGATACGTGAGTATCATTCTCTTGGTAAATCTCAATATATAAACCACTAATTAGGGTTTCTAATAGAAAAATAAATTTTCTAATTTAGATATTAAATTTTAGTAATTAAATTAGGGTTTTCGAATTACTTAACTTGAAAATTAGGATTAGGGTTTTCTAATTAACATTACAATTATTAAATTAATAATTAGATTTTCCTCAATTATAAATTAGGGTTACAAATCCGTAATTAGGGTTTCAAATTTGGAATTAGGGTTTTGTAACCAATTTGTTAAGATTAACCCTAATTAATCCTATAATTATTTACACTTACGCCATTAAGTTCCCGATTTAGGGTGTCATGCACCGAATTAGGGTTTTGGATTCCCGAAACTGAAATTAGGTTTTCCAGAACCGATTTCTAGGGTTTCTTGTTAATCACTAGGGTTTTCTAATCGAACATTTATGTTCTTAATATATAATTAGGGTTTGTTACAGATATCATTTATCTGGTCAACCCTTGACCCTCAACCACATACTGTACACATATACATAGAAAATATTCACGTATTTCCTTAATCCTGACGGAAATAATGCAAAAGTCTATCAAAGGTCAACGAATTGCGCATAACGAGTATAATCATGTTAAATATTATGAGTTATAAGACATTTTATTATCCCAAGATTTATGATGAAGTTTGACTTTTCTCGAAAAAGTCAACTGTTGACTTTTTGACCAAATAATGAATTCCGAAAAATTTTGTGTTTATAAACTATTTTTACTAATTTCGTCGTTCCGGACTCAAATATCATGTCCGAGTCTCTAAATTCAACTTTGAACAACATTCATTATTAATATTATAACTCACAATATTTATCAACCAGGTCGTTCCCAGGAAAGGGAGGGCTTTCTAATAATAATTTCTTCCTATTGGCGCGCAATTAGGTGATCAAACATCTCCTTGTTTAATCCTTGGTGAAAACAAAGAGAGGTTAACATACCCTAACTAGTATGCAAAATTATATCAAAGTGATTTCTTATGACGTTTAATCATGTAAATTATATTTACATGATTAAATATATAATTATAATATATATTTAGAATTACCATTATTCATATTAATGTAATTTCTTTTGCACAAATAAAAAAAGGAATTTATATGTCTTTCATAAAATGAAACCAACTGGATCAATGTCATATTATATATGATTGAATGAATAGTTATTTGTGAATAACTATTCATTCAATCATATATAATATGATGATATTACCACTTCATCCATGACATATTATTCCATATTTTTGATAGCAAGATATAATTTATTCATATTCGTGAAATATATTATTACACGAATAAATGAGCCAATAAACTTTTCACCATATGTCAACTAAAAACCAATAACTATATGTTAATGTTATTGGTTAACCAATAACATTAACATATTTATATGGTATTAGTTATATTATTAATAAGAAGTCATACAATAGCAATCAACAAATAATATCCATATTTTGAACTTATTAAATCTGTATACATAGCACATACAAAATGCTATTCATAATATTTGTTTGTTAATAACATGATGAATAGTGTTCATTAATTATTAATTTTAATGAAAATAATTAATATTTTCAGTTTGTGTTAATATTATTCCGAAAAATAATATTATGATTTTATTTTTCGGAATAATATTGTCAAGATGCGACTATGATTTTTAATTCTATCATCTAATTACTATTATAATATAGTCTGTATTACAGATAAAAGCAACACTTGTGAATAAATATTACCTTATATGCTTTCTGGAATTAATTCAAATTTTAATTCCTTATAGTTTGTATCGACTTTGGTACAAGAATATTATTCTTGAATTTTACTCTACAAAGCAGTATCATCATATAATTTAATAATAATGGTATTGGCAAAATGATCATTCTGTTAACTACACTTTTATTACAACAATTGTCGTGCAAAATAATTATGCGTAGAAAGCTGATTCATTTTAAAAAGAATGAATTACATGCCGGAGGCACGGGTTAACCCTAGTATATATATATATATAGAATGAGGATCCAGTCCGGTCTCCCGGACTGGTCCTAAAATACGGACCCCGTATTTTATTTTTATTTTTGCTTTTTTTTTTGAAACAACTAAAAAAAAAAAAAAATTTATGGAACTGAAATTTTTCCATAATACAGTGTTTTGGGTGTGTTTTTAATACCTATACCAACCAATGTATGTACAGTCTGCCCAGACTGTACAGAAATATTTTGGTATAGGCATCCAAATCACGCCCAAAACACTGTATTGTGGAAAAATTTCAATTCCATAATTTTATTTTATTTTTAGTTGTTTCAAAAAAAAAAGGTCCGAATTTTGTTAAAATCCGGGAGTCCGGACCTGATCCGGACTCTATATATATATATATATATACAGCCACGTTCAGAAACGGGCCTTCTCAATGGAAACGTGGGCTATGGTACATCACCACTATTCTTTTTTTACATAGGTTGAAAATGACTTGTATGAATACGCCTTGACTCGTTGAAAATAGAATTAATGTTAATAGTAAGCCGATTGTTTAAGAACACGTAATTTATTAACAAGTTATTATATTATAAAAGAATAATGTTAGAATAGTACTAGTCAATGGGTTGAATACAATAATTTGTTGGATAATATAGCAATTTAACCCTAATGTCTATAGTTCATTCATGTGACTTAATAGTATAATGTGTCTTATACTCATAGCTAAATATATTTTATCCCATGTCATGAACATTATCGGCATTTCATCATTTGTAGACAGAATACTAGTTTATCTATTTATATGAAACCAAATGTGAATCGTAAATTTATAACCGTCAAGTCCCTCTAAATATTGCTAAAGGCAAGTATTCTAACTCTTGTCTTATTTTAAAATTGTACACTTATATTAATTCATTCTTGAGTTGAAGATAAAGATTGATTTCAAAGTATAATCAATCGTTATCTTCAACTCAAGTATTTAATAAAATTTAAGTGTAAGATCCTCCTTAGTACCTGCATAATTGCATATATGTCTATTTTAATTACATATGGCTGATATAAACATAATAGGTAATAACACATATTAATACATCATTAGTATGATATATTTAACCTTATAATAATCATAATGGTTATTTATTATGAATGATTAGTTAAGTTATGATCGTTTTGACTAATAATAACTTGTACTTGAACTTTATTTGCAGTAATATAATTGTTTATATTACTAAATGTAGGCTTAAATTATCTTATTTAATGAATAATTATATGAATATAGTGAGTTTTGTTATATGTTTAAGATAACATGCCAATTAACAATTATATTAATGTTATATTAATGATCATATCTTCAGTATATTATCGGTACTCTTAATGGTATATTGGATATTAACTATAGGTTTTAATACTCTTTCTCCTCATATACTCATACTATATATTTTTTCATAAAAATATATGTATATGTAATTTCAACGTAATAATCCACTCAATATATCAATATAATATGAATATCCATTCTATTTATCAAAATATTCAGATCACTGGTAGTCAAATTATTCATACTCAAGTTATTAATGGATTACATATTAACAGAAAATACCCTTTCCTTTTCATCACCTATTACTTAATATAAAATTTAATTTATAATTGGACTTTAACTATTAATTAAATAAAGTATATTTAAGTTAGATACATTCTTACTGGTTGGATTATTGGTGATGTGATACTAAATTCTGTCAGTTTATTATTTGTTTAATTCTTAGACATGATATTACAACAGGCAATTTACATGTCCGCAAATTTTACTTAATTTCATTGTGTATATTATCTCACGTGCCTGTCGTTTTACCGACAAAACATTTGTTTAACATTTCAACAGAATAATAATTCAGTTTATTAAAATACCTTTCCAATGATTCATCTCAGTCCGTCGTTCCTCACTATTCACCTATATTAAGTCATTCATTTGTGTTAAATCAATTGAAGATAAATTACAGCTTGAATATTGAATATTTTACTTGAGTTGTATTCCTTTTTACAACTTTCTCATTAAACGGTGAAAATTTCATTGAATATATTATTGAGTATGAATAATTATTGTGATCACTTAAATAATATAGTACGAAGCGCCAAATGAATAGGTCTCTCTTAGAGTCGTGTCAAGAACGCATGTAATTAATAAGGTATTAAACAATCCGAAGTGTTTATCTAATAATATCAATATTCAATTTACGTATAAATTGGTGGTATCATTATGAAATATTTATAGATATGAATTATATATTATGTAAATGTATATTTCATTATTAATTATACGATTATCCTCGCTTAAACCGAATTAAAATTCAAGTTTTATCGTCTGCTCAGTGGTGTTGTTTACAGAAAGAACATTATCGGCATTGGATAATGTCATGATTATATTTGAAATACTTAGTGATATCATAATTATATATATATATATATATATATATATATATATATATATTAAACTATTTATAATTTTAAAATGTGTATAATTCATATTAATGGAATTATTCACAATGTTGGATGACATATATCATAATTATTAACTACACATAATACGTGTATAGGAATATGAATAATGATTTTATAATAATTAATTACGAAAATATAAGTTAATTTTATCTGTAAATCTATTTTACTTACCATGATTATAACATATATGAGTTATTAAATTAATGATTCAATAACACATAGTTATTGAACTCTTCATTTTTGGAGTTCATTCTTTATGTATCTTTATTTTTACCTTGTTTAAGTGAAAGCTTTTCAGATCAATTACTAAGTCTTCAAGTTGTTTTACTTGATAATTTTATTTTATTTTCTTTTTTATTCTCTGCCAACATCACCAGCAGAAACTCCAAGAGACACAATACTGGTGACCATATCAAAATAGTCCCATGTTAATTAAGAAATAATATCTCCTTCTATTTCTAAAGATGAAGCCTTATAAACGATATTTCGTAAATGTCTTATATTAAGTATAAGACATATTAATCCAACTGGTATTCTTCCAGCCCATAGTAATGAAAATATTAATTTAAATTTGATCAACAGAATAAAAGTATTAATAATATTTTTTCGTCTTATCTTAAATACATTACAGACAAATGAATTAATATAAATATATTAAAATGATTTTTAGGGTTTTACAAGATACCATGAAATCATCTTCTAGTAAGTATTACTTTCCGACATTAACTAATGTTGATATACTATTGATAAAGAATGACATACTAATGCTACAATAAGTAAAGATAAAGTTGTCGAAACATTCCTCCATGAATGCTTTGGGAAGAGTATCGTAATTGGGGATAAAAAATGAGGGAAAGAAGAGACTAATATCATACGAATCAATGATTAGTTTATCTATATACTATATCAAACATATGCTTAGTGTCAGTGTAAATCAAATATGATATAGCAAGTAGAAACTATAAGATGAATTATATCTTTTTTAGTTTTAATCACTTTAGTAATTTCTCCATACGGAATTACTAGAAGATACATAGTATCTACTGAGAAGTAATTCATGATGGATTGATATCATAACAATGGATATAATAGACATTATATCCATTGTTATGATATCAATCCATCATGAATTATAATATATGATGGATTTATATAATTATATGATATAATTAATCTTCAAATGCATTATGAATACAATGTATTTTTATTATTTTTTCTAGATTGTACCATCTCCTTTTCAAAATAGCTTACTAAGCTGTGAACTTCAAACATTAAATATCTTTGATATTAGTACGACGTATAATATCAAATATTAATTAGTTTGCATTCATAATACAAGCTCATTTATTTGGTTAAAATCACAGTTCATAACTCGGAAGATAAATATTTTTATGGTAATATAAATTTATCATCAAATAATATAATATACAATATTAAAAAGGTTTTAGTTTAATTAGTAATCACGCGTAATGGTTATGAGTGTTCTTGATGCTCAATAAAGAACTAATGATAGGTCGATGTTATCGGGGAATAAATAATATGCAAAAACTCAATGACTAACTCTTATATATGATTAGTATTTTAAATATTAAGTCTTAGATGAATCAAGAACACTATTAAAATAATAATAAAAAATGGTCATTAGGGTTATATATTTATACTATAGTTTAGTATATTATGAATCATAGTAACAAACACTCTTAGTAGAGTTAATTAAAAAGAAACTATCAAAGTTTATTCTCTAAAATAACTACTTATTGACTTAATAGGTAATTAAGATAACATCGGATATTAAATTATTATACAATGACATGTGACATAATATATGAAATGATTAAAAACATATTACACGTAAATAATTTATCAGATAATATAGATTTCAATATCCCCAAATATAATAAAACAACTTGTACCAATTACAAAGTCATTATTTTATAATTATAAAATAAGAAGTTATTTTATATAGTTTTAATAATTCTATGACAATTAGAGCATTGGTCATCTCTCAACAATACAGATCTTGCGTAAAAGGTGCATGTACTCACCAACGAGGAGAACGTGCATGAATATTGTGACTTCACTTGAGTTGTATTCCTTTTTTTACAACTTTCTCATTAAACGGTGAAAATTTCTGAATTGACTAGAACTTCCTTAATTGATGGTGTTTCATCTAAAATCTTTTGACCTAAATCTTTCTATTGAATCTTAATCGTTATATTTGAGTTGTGATCATTATGTTCTACTTATTCAATTATTGAATAAGTTAATATTTGATTGCCAATACCATTAGTATGATAATGTTAGTATGACATACACCCAGGACATGACGTACTCAATTAATAATTATAATAGCACAACAATGTAAAATATTATCATAAATACTTGTATGCAATCTCCTGAGTATATTGTCTATAGGCTAATTAATTATTAGTGTTAAATAATTAGTAAATACAACTAGTTAATTAGCTATAAGATGAAATAGGTCATTATGTATGTATTTGATATTGATAGAAATACAAAAGTATTAATGTTCCATGTTATGACTTTTAACCCCCACGTGTATTTCTAATATGTGACCTTATTTCCAACTATATGTGTTATAATAGAGTACTATGGGACCTCATAAAATTTTATAACTATCAACAATAATTCATGAAGTCACTCAATTATATAACTATAAACATAATATATAGCTAATTAACTAGTTATATTTACTAATTATTTAACACTAATAATTAATTAGCCTATAGACAATATACTCAGGAGATTGCATACAAGTATTTATGATAATATTTTACATTGTTGTGCTATTATAATTATTAATTGAGTACGTCATGTCCTGGGTGTATGTCATACTAACATTATCATACTAATGGTATTGGCAATCAAATATTAACTTATTCAATAATTGAATAAGTAGAACATAATGATCACAACTCAAATATAACGATTAAGATTCAATAGAAAGATTTAGGTCAAAAGATTTTAGATGAAACACCATCAATTAAGGAAGTTCTAGTTAATTCAGAAATTTTCACCGTTTAATGAGAAAGTTGTAAAAAGGAATACAACTCAAGTGAAGTCACAATATTCATGCACGTTCTCCTCGTTGGTGAGTACATGCACCTTTTACGCAAGATCTGTATTGTTGAGAGATGACCAATGATCTACTTGTCATAGAATTATTAAAACTATATAAAATAACTTCTTATTTTATAATTATAAAATAATGACTTTGTAATTGGTACAAGTTGTTTTATTATATTTGGGGATATTGAAATCTATATTATCTGATAAATTATTTACGTGTAATATGTTTTTAATCATTTCATATAATATGTCACATGTCATTGTATAATAATTTAATATCCGATGTTATCTTAATTACCTATTAAGTCAATAAGTAGTTATTTTAGAGAATAATCTTTGATAGTTTCTTTTTACTTAACTATACTAAGAGTGTTTGTTACTATGATTCATAATATACTAAACTATAGTATAAATATATAACCCTAATGACCATTTTTTATTATTATTTTAATAGTGTTCTTGATTCATCTAAGACTTAATATTTAAAATACTAATCATATATAAGAGTTATGTTATAAATAGTTATAATATGGATGTCCATTCATTTTCTATAACTTACATAACCTACATTCATTGATGAGCTATTTATTCTTCCTATTTATGTCATGTACTTGTGTAGCCTATAAATAGAGGCTCACTATCCATGTATTGGTTGAACTTGAAGAATATAAGATAATCTTTCTTCTTATTCTCTCTTAGTGTTATCTTCTTATGTTCTCTCTAAAATTATAATACGTTATCAGCACGAATTGCTCCTTATTTTGAAGATAATCATATTTTTTTATAGCAGAAGAAGGTATAATTTTGTCTCTTTATACATATATCAGTGATTATTGCACATGTTATATATGTCAGTACCGGCTATTCAAGTTTTTATTGCACTAACGTTCACTTTGCAGTGAATCCGATACGTCACATTATGTTGATAATTGGTTAACAGCTTGTTCATTTAGACATAGTACAACATGCTTGAAATTTTTAACAATAACAATAACAATATAACGTTACATGTAAACAGAAGCTTGGTGTGGGTCAAATATGGAGTATTATTGTTAATAGACAAGTTAGTTCTTATAAACACATGGTGAGAATGACTATAATGAAACATACAGGTTTGACTATGCAACTAGTGGCTTAGTACACTACAGGCATGTCAGGTTAGATTAAAGGCTTGTAACTACTAAACTGCACGTACTGACTTCAAGTATTAGTTTTTACATATAGGTTATAACTATTCGACAAATTATTGTACTTAAAGTATTATGTTAATTATGTTGTGTTTTTAGTTTATTTTTAGAATTTTTTTTTATTTTCTAACTTGTTAATCATATTTGTGATAGTTCATAATGTCAAACATTGCTAAACTCGAATTTGTGGCTCTTGACATTACTGGAAAGAATTATTTATCATGGGTGTTAGATGCTGAAATTCATCTAGATGCAAAAGGTCTTGGTGATACTATCAAAGAAGGAAACAAAACATCTAGTCAAGATAAGGCCAAAGCGATGATATTTCTTCGTCATCACCTCCATGAGGGACTTAAAATTGAATATTTGACTGTTAAAGATCCACTTATCCTTTGGAACAATCTAAAGGAAAGATACGACCACCAGAAAACTGTAATACTTCCTAAAGCTCGTTATGATTGGATGCATCTAAGATTACAAGATTTTAAATCTGTAAGTGAGTATAACTCAGCTATGTTTAGAATCAGTTCTAAATTACAATTATGTGGAGAAAAGATCACTGATGCAGATATGTTAGAAAAAACATTCTCCACCTTTCACGCATCTAATATGCTCCTGCAGCAGCAATATTGTGAAAAGGGCTTTAAGAAATACTCTGAACTGATTTCATGCCTCCTTGTGGCCGAGCAAAATAATGAACTATTGATGAAAAATCATGAGGCCCGTCCAACTGGATCTGCTCCATTCCCTGCAGTGAATGCCATAACATATAATGGAAAAAACAGAGGTCACGCCAGTAGTCGTGGACGTGGTTATGGACGTGGACGTGGACGTGGATGTGGTCGAAATAATCATCGTGGTGGTCATTTCTCAAACACATATACCCACCAGAAGTGGGAATATAAGGATGGAAAACACGAAAAAGGTGATAAAGATAAAAATACCACGGAGAATTTGTGTTATCGTTGTGGAGGTAAAGGCCATTGGTCTCGTACATGTCGTACACCAAAACATCTTGTTGAGCTCTATCAACAATCACTAAAAGAAAAAGGGAAGAAGATAGAGATAAATTTTGCTAGTGAGGATGGAAAAGATGAGACAAATCTTGATTCTGGAAATGATGATTTTAATTATGGTTATGTTGATACCACTCATCTAGATGTTACTGATTTTTTCTCAAATCCTGAAAAAAAAATTGACTTCTTGTTTGGTGATGAGAGTGTCCAAATATAAAATTTTTAGATCATGCTTTGATGTTATTGGATTTTATTTTAAGCATTAATAAAATTCTAATTATTATGTTTTATCATGTTTAACTGTTTTCATATGATTCGTTATATATGAGATATTTTATTAATCTGATTATATATTTTCATTGTATAACATAGATACTCTCTTGATTCGATTTGCAATGAATGGTGGAGATATATGTCTTGCAGACAGCGCCACTACGCACACTATATTACAGAATAAGAAATATTTTTCTTCTTTCATAATGCAAAAGGCAAATGTTAGTACTATATCGGGTAGTGCAAAATTGATAGAAGGCTCCGGAAGAGCTAATATTTTCTTGCCTGGAGGAACAAAATTTGAAATTGATGAAGCATTATACTCTCCCAGCTCTCAAAGAAATTTATTGAGTTTTAAGGATATCCGCCGAAATGGGTATCATATTGAGACAACATGTGAAGGAAAGATTGAGTATCTTCACATTACGAGTATAATCTCGGGTAATAAAAGTGTATCAGAAAGATTACCAGCTTTTTCCTCTGGTTTGTACTACACGAGAATTAGAACAATTGAAACAAATGTGGTTGTTAATAAAAAGCTAACGAATCACAATAACTTTGTTGTTTGGCATGAACGGTTAGGCCATCCTGGATCAATAATGATGCGAAGAATAATTGAGAATTCATGTGGACATCCATTGGAGAACCAGCAGATTCTCCAATCGAATGATTTCTCATGTGCTGCTTGTTTTCAAGGCAAGTTAATTGTTCGGCCATCACCGGCTAAGATAGGGACTGAATCCCTTACTTTTCTAGAACGAATACAAGGTGATATATGTGGACCAATTCATCCACCATGTAGACCTTTTAGATATTTTATAGTTTTAATTGATGCATCAACAAGGTGGTCACACGTATCTCTATTATCAACTCGCAACCTGGCGTTTGCGAGGTTACTTGCTCAATTAATCAGATTACGAGCACATTTTCCAGATTATCCCATCAAGAAAATTCGTATTGACAATGCTGGTGAATTTACTTCCCAAACTTTCAATGATTATTGTATGTCTATTGGGATAAGTGTTGAACATCCTGTAGCACATGTTCACACACAAAATGGTCTTGCAGAATCATTGATTAAGCGTCTTCAATTGATTGCAAGACCATTAGTAATGAGATCAAAACTTCCAATTTCTGCTTGGGGTCATGCTATTTTACATGCGGCAACACTAATTCGCATCAGGCCAACAAGTTATCATAAGTATTCCCCTTTACAATTGGTTTTTGGTCAGGAACCAAATATTTCTCATCTAAGAATTTTTGGTTGTGCTGTATATATTCCAATTCCTCCACCAAAACGTACTAAGATGGGACCTCAAAGGAGGTTAGGAATATATGTTGGATATGAATCCCCATCTATAATTAAATATTTAGAACCATCAACAGGGGATTTATTTACAGCTAGATTCGCTGATTGTCATTTTGATGAATCAGTCTTCCCAACATTAGGGGGAGAAAATAGGAAGCTGGAAAAAGAGATAAGCTGGAATGAATTATCATTGTCTCATTTTGATCCTCGTACAAAACAATGTGAACTAGAAGTTCAGAAAATAATTCATTTATAAAGTTTAGCAAATCAATTGCCAGACGCATTTTCTGACCCAAAGAGTGTAACAAAGTCACATATACCAGCTGTTAATGCTCCAAATAAAATTGATGTCCCAGTAGGACAACCTCTTGTTGCCAATGAACCCAAAGCACGCTTGAAGCGTGGTAGACCAGTCGGTTCCAAAGATAAGAATCCACGTATGAGAAAAGGAACAAAGATTCAAGATGGTCATGATGAGGAAATGGGAACTCCAGAAGAGTCTATAGAAAAACCTCTAGACATGACTAATATTACAGTTCCAAAAGACAATCAGGTACCTGAAATCATTGAAAATGAAGAGATCTCGATAAATTATGTCATGTCCAGAAAAATATGGAACCGAAATGAAATTGACGTCGATAATGTTTTTTCATACAATATAGCGCTAGATGTTATAAAAGATGACGAGGATCTTGAACCAAGGTCTATTAAGGAATGCATGCATAGAATTGATTGGCCAAAATGGAAAGACGCAATTGAGGCAGAATTGAAATCTCTTGAAAAGAGAAATGTTTTTGGACCAGTAGTCCGTACACTTGATGGTGTAAAACCAGTGGGGTACAAATGGGTTTTTGTTCGAAAACGAAATGAAAAGGGTGAAATTGTGCGACATAAAGCACGACTAGTTGCGCAAGGATTTTCACAAAGACCCGGTATTGATTATGAAGAGACATACTCTCCTGTGATGGATGTGACTACTTTTCGATTCCTAATCAGTCTGGCAATAAAAGAAGGACTTCATTTGCGTCTAATGGATGTCGTTACAGCATACTTGTATGGCCCACTTGATAATGAAATTTATATGAAACTCCTAGAAGGAAATAAATTGCCAGAAGCATGTAAATCTAGTTCTCGAGAACAGTACTCGATCAAATTAAATAGATCTCTATATGGATTAAAACAATCCGGTCGCATGTGGTATAACTGTCTTAGTGAATATTTGTTAAAGGAGGGATATAAGAATGATCCTGTTAGTCCATGCATTTTTATAAAGAGATCTAGATTTGAGTTTGTTATTATTGCAGTATATGTTGATGATCTAAATATCATTGGAACTCCTGAAGAGATTTCAAAGGTAGTAGAGTACTTGAAAAGAGAATTTGAAATGAAAAATCTTGGAAAAACAAAATTTTGTCTTGGGTTACATATAGAGCATTTAAAGGACAGTATTCTTGTGCATCAAACATCTTATATAGAGAAGGTGCTAAAACGATTTTATATGGACAAAACACATTCGTTGAGCACCCCAATGGTTGTGAGGTCACTTGATGTAAATAAAGACCCTTTCCGACCTCGAGAAAATGATGAGGAGATTCTTGGTCCTGAAGTACCATACTTGAGTGCAATTGGAGCACTAATGTATCTTGCTAGTCATACACGACCAGATATATCATTCTCTGTCAACTTATTAGCAAGATATAGCTCTTGTCCAACCCGAAGGCATTGGAATGGAATTAAACATATACTTCGTTACCTACAAGGTACAAAGGATATGGGTTTGTATTTTCCTAACCAATCCAAAACAGATTTGATTGGTTTTGCAGATGCAGGGTACCTATCTGATCCTCATAATGCTCGATCGCAAACTGGATATGTATTCACTTGTAGTGGAACCGCCATTTCTTGGCGTTTGATGAAGCAAACTATAGTAGCTACATCTTCTAACCATGCTGAAATTTTGGCAATACATGAGGCTAGTCGTGAATGTGTACGGTTAAGGTCTGTAATTCAACACATACGAGGAGCTTGCGGTTTATCTTCAGGAGAAGAAACACCGACGGTCTTATATGAGGATAATACAGCATGTATTGTCCAACTCAAGGAATGATATATCAAAGGTGATAGAACAAAACATATTTCACCAAAGTTCTTTTTCACTCATGACCTTCAGAAGAATGGTGATATAAATGTTTAGAAAATCCGTTCAAGTGAAAATTTGGCAGATTTATTAACAAAGGCGCTTCCTACTTCTACATTTGAGAAGCTAGTTCACAACGTTGGATTACGTCGACTCAGAGATCTCAAATGATATAATCATGAGGGGGAGTAATTAAATTTTTTTCTTCATAAAGCAATATCTCATAAGTTTTTGAAGAATTATGTACTCTTTTTCCTTCACTAGGTTTTTATCCCACAGGGTTTTTCCTAGTAAGGTTTTAACGAGGCATATTCTTCAGTAATGGACATCCAAGGGGGAGTGTTATAAATAGTTATAATATGGATGTCCATTCATTTTCTATAACTTACATAACCTACATTCATTGATGAGCTATTTATTCTTCCTATTTATGTCATGTACTTGTGTAGCCTATAAATAGAGGCTCACTATCTATGTATTGGTTGAACTTGAAGAATATAAGATAATCTCTCTTCTTATTCTCTCTTAGTGTTATCTTCTTATGTTCTCTCTAAAATTATAATAAGTTAGTCATTGAGTTTTTGCATATTATTTATTCCCCGATAACATCGACCTATCATTAGTTCTTTATTGAGCATCAAGAACACTCATAACCATTACGCGTGATTACTAATTAAACTAAAACTTTTTAATATTGTATATTCACCAGTACAAAATACCTAATAGACAACGCTTAATAGACAACGTTTTTTATAAAAACGTTGTGGTTTTTTTTTACAACGTTTTTAGAAAAAACGTTGTAGATATATATGAAAAAACGTTATCTATTTAAAAGGGCATTTTTTTAGTTTTAACTAGATAACATTTTTTTTAAAACCCGTTGTCTTTGAAGAAAAACACGGAGCAAAATGAAAACTTAAAATTAAAACACTGAGAGCGGAGCATGGTTATGTCTTTCTTTGCTCTTTTTCACTCACAAAACCAAAACCCTAGTTATGGATCTCTCCTGCAATACCGCTAAAGTTTGACCCATCTCAAGTCGTCGACGTCTACATACATCCAGAAAACCAGCGACTAAGCAATGAAATCTCCATGGATTCAATACTACTCACTACTGGTAGACTGGTAGGTCTTGTGAAGAGAGGGTTTAACTCAAAAATCTCCATGGATTCAACATCTTCAGCTTCACAGCCGAAGAAGAGAGGGAGGCCGAAGGGTTCGAAAACCAAGGAGGATAGAGAAAGCAGCACAAAAGGAGTAGTAGTGAAGATGAGAGGCGGCGGCGCTGGTGATAAAAAGGTTGCCGGTATTAATTTCTGCCGGTACCAATCTCCATAGCCTTCTCTCTCTTGCCGGTACCAATTTCTGTCGTTACCAATCTCCATGGCCTTCTCTCTCTTGTCGGTACCAATTTCTGTCCCTATATCTCTATATATGTGTATTTGTGTTTGTTTTGATACTCTATCTAGGGTTTGAAATTATGCTATTTGTTTGAACGTGGTTTAATGGACTGTAGTTAGCCTTTAAAATTAATTTTAGAATTTTAAATTTTAATCTTGATTTTTTAGATTCAGCTGTTATGGTTGACAGAATTTGAAAGTCAGTGATATATATATATATATATATATAACTTATTCATATATGTACACATTTCTAAAATTTTTGTGTGTTTATTATGTTCTGCTATCTAAGGCTGAAGATTTAACTGCTCTTGTATCTAATAATGTGGATTTATTATGTTACTTCTACAGTGTTTACAAGTTCTCATTTGGTGATGCAGTGGTCCTATTGAATTCTGATAGTGGTAATACTTTTATTCTCTATTTTACTTATCTGTGAGTTATACTCTTTGTATCCGAACATTGAACATTTAAAAATCATTGGTGCGTGCATGACTATCTTATGTTTTCTGTTATTGAGTTCTATTCGAGATACATGTTTGAGCTGATATGTGACCTCTATTTTTATTAATAGCCTAATGGTTTTTCCCTCTTTATTCTTTGACAATCACTGTCAAGATGGTAAGTAACTTCTTTTTGTTTTTTTCAACTTTCTGTGCATTTTCCTTGTTGCTTATTTTTTTGGGTTGGTTGTACAAATATATTGTTCTGATGGCAATTTACCTGGTACCATACAGGTGAAGTTCACAACTGATGAGCTCCGAAGGATCATGGACTATAAACAGAACATCCGTATTATGTCTGTTATTGCCCATGTTGATCATGGTATGGAAGCAACTAGCATAGTACCAACAATTAACCTATACAATTTCCCCTGCTAAATCTAGACAATCACTTTATATCCATCCCTTGAAAACTAGATTACTTTGTAGAGGCTTATTTACTTTTAAATACTAGTACCACAAGATGTTTCTGATGCACATACCTTCATGTTTTCTCATACATAATCCACGTTGTAGTCCCTGCAAAATATTGCCACACGTTAAAAACCATGAGTAGTTTTATGAGCACAAACTATACACAAACATGGGGTAAGTGTGTGTACAACTGTTTGTGCACATAGAATCTTTTATGATTGATAGCTGACTAGTGATGACTAGTTTGTGATAACCAGTTGCCTAATACTTGATCTTGTTATTTTTATACAGATGAGATAAAATTTGACCAGCTTATTTCTAACCATAATATCCTCTCTTTTTTTATCAGGTTTATGCAGGGCTGAATCGGCATAATGGAAAACGTGCTGAACAAGTTGTAACTGATGGAAAAAAGAGGATTAAACAACTGCAGAATTATCAAAGGAAAATAATGTCTTCCAGCCGATAGTGGGATGAAGTGCCAAATGGAGAAAAGCTCAAAGATTAGCAAACGAAGCAGATTAACTCGTAAATTGCCTAGGAGGAAAAAGAATTACAAAAAACCTTCTATAACCATTATCAAGTCTAAGCAGCTGGTGCAATTAAGTAGCTAACCAATTACATATCACATTTGTTTGTTGTTTTCAAGGGATGTGCATGAAGGTATGTGCATAAAAGATTGCATTATTTTGCATGAAGGTATGTTTTCAAGAATTACAGAAAACATGAAGGTATGTGCATCAGAAACATCTTGTGGTACTAGTATTTAAAAGTAAAGAAGCCTCTGCAAAGTAATCTAGTTTTCAAGGGATGGATAGAAAGTGATTGTCTAGACTTAGCAGGAGAAATTGCCCAGGTACCTTTGCTATCTATTTTCGCTGCCATATGGACCACCAACCTTACGCAAAGTTCTCTTTTTTAAGGGTTAAATCAGCATATATGCATCCACATACTTTTTTCTCTTCATTGTAGTTGAGTGTTGAGCAGGAATTCGAATTTCAGATTAGTAGTTTGGTCACTCTGGTTTTCTAGTATAATGAAAAATTCTCATGAGTTGATTCAAGGCATATAAATTTTCCTTTACCGTGTTATACAATAGTATTGGATGTAACTTTCACATTACTAAGGTAATGGTATTGCACGTGACTCAGTTTCTTTGATAACTAGTTATGGTTCTGAGCATTGAGATTTGGCTTTCAGTCCTCGATACTTGAGAAATGTCGAGCAATTCCTTGACCAAGTTTAATGCTTTAGCCCTTTGTGTTTGTGATCATTAGGAACTGAGGCAATGAGATAACGAGTTGGCAAGAGAGGTGGAGCTTCTTAGGTACAAACTTCAGGATCTTGAGTAGTTACCCCGGGGATTAGGTCTTGGTGGAGTTTTCAAGCCCAAGCAAACTCATAGTGAATATGGCAATCCAGCAAAGCCATCATCCTTTCTAGATTGAGTAGGTTTATGGTGGACAGAACCGAATGGCGCCGCTCAGAAACATGTTCCCAAATCTTGTAAGTCCATTTAACTAACCTTCATATATACTTCTGTTAATTTTAGAGTGTTAAGTTGTTGGCTTATTGCTATATGTATCGTGTCATTATAAATGTCTTGCTGGAACATAAAGTGTTGATGTGCCGCTCTGCAGTGCTGCAGGTGCTCCAACATCTTGTGCTGCGGTTATTCCAAAACTGGAAATGACAGTAAGAGCCAACGTACACACAAGAACAAATTGACAAAGTACGGGATGAGTGGGCAACGTACGTGAGCAGCTATATGTAGAACCTCGAGTTAACGGTGAATATGTTTAGATGAATGTACGTATTTTGGGAGAACTAGGCTTTTTTTGCACATGCTTAGGTAGTAGCTTAATTTTATGGGTAGTTGGGTTTATTTTGTGGATGCATGTAATCAAATTCACAATTCAATATAGTAGTATTTTATATTGAAAAGTGAATTTGAGATGCATATATGGATACATTTTGGTATATATTTTGTGGATGTAGTAATTTAAAACTGTAAACGAATGGTATTATTGGGATGTATTTTGAATGGTTGATAAATTTTGGCTATATATCATGGCATTAGCATATTGCAGGTGCATTGGTAATATAGGTGAACCACATCTTTTTTTTCTTTTTTCTTTTTTATCTACAACATTTAAAAAACGTTGTCTGATATACTAAACAACAATATTTTATCCAAAAAACGTTGTGGAATCATACCTTCTACAACGTTTTTAAGCATCTGCTAATTTTTGGAAAACAAATCTACAACGTTTTTTTTAAAAAAATGTTGTGTATTGTGCTTAACTACAACGTTTTTAAAACGTTGTGTAAGGGTGTCAAATAGACAACACCCTTAACCACGATGTTTTTCTGACAGAAACCACAACGTTTTTTTAGCGTTGTCTATTTACTATTTTGTAGTAGTGATTATATTATTTGATGATAAATTTATATTACCATAAAAATATTTATCTTCCGAGTTATGAACTGAGATTTTAACCAAATAAATGAGCTTGTATTATGAATGCAAACTAATTAATCTTTGATATTATACGTCGTACTAATATCAAAGATATTTAATGTTTGAAGTTCACAGCTTAGTAAGCTATTTTGAAAAGGAGATGGTACAATCTAGAAAAAATATTGGCTCATGCTTTTCTAAAATATATCGAAAAGCCCATGACCCTAATATTTACTTGTGAGTTATTATCTAATATTTCTCTGGTCATTGTTATATTTTCGTATTTACACTCGATGAACATAACCAAAATATAATTAAATAAATTTCTAAAAATTACAAAAATGGTTTTAAAAATTATTTTAAGTTATGAAAATTAACTTTTGACTATTTGGGATATTTTTCATTAATATTTATAATTATTTGAATATTATGATATTTAATTTATTTAATTAGTGTATTAAATAAATTAGAGAAAATAATTTTAATATATTAAAAATCATTTTAAATAAGAATAAAGTGTTTTAAAATATTTTGAGTTATAAAATCTAACTTTTAATATTTTTGGAGAATTTTCATTAATAAATTTATACTAATGGTATTAGATTTATTTAATTATTATATTAAATACATGAGTTAAGGAGAGGTTTGATCACCTAATTATAAGTATTCCGTTATTTCGTAATAATTAAAACTAGTGTTGTTGGAACGATATGTAAAACTTCCCAAGGTTGGGCCATAACGTCATTAACCGGACGATATGATTTACATATTTAATTATATTTTGGTAGACTATTCATGTACTATTATCAAACAGTCTACCAAACTAAACTAAAAATAACTTATTATCTTATAAATATTTTACTATTATTTGTCTCCTCAAATTTCGCAATAGGGTTTTATAACGTAACTTTGATATCAAATTTTGACTGAAAATTTGGGATGACATAATTGTTAGTTATGTCGTTTAAAAACTTATTATTAAGATATACTTTTTAAGAGGACATAATTGGTACTCTCTCAACATAGAGTACTAGGGTCCATTTATTCTCTAAAATAACTACTTATTGACTTAATAGACTTAGTGGAAATAGTAACCATGCACACTATTTTGTTAATTATTTTAAGCATTCTTGGCTTATTTTGAAGAAGGCTCTTGAATCCTAAGAATTCTGCCACGTGTTACTCAACCAATTGCTTACCATAATCACTATAACATATTTATAACTTAAATTCTCCATTAATTATTATTAATGATATTAAGATTATTTAATAATTATATTATATAAATTAGTTTTAAAATAATTTTAATATTATAATAATCATTTTAAATGAAAATAAAGTGTTTAAAGATATTTTAAGTTATAAAATATAACTTTTAATATTTAAAGGATAATTTCATTAATAACTTAATATTAATGATATTAATTTAATATTTATGATAATAAATTTATTTAATAATTATATTAAATAAATAATTTAAAATGGTTTTATTAATTTAAAAATCATTTAAAAATGATATAAATGAATTAAAAATATTATTAAGTTATACAGAAACCAAATTTAGTCATATGTAGATGTGTGTACTAATTTCAGTATAAACTATACCCCATAAGCAGATAAGGTCACATCCATTAATTATAATTATCACGTGTTAGGGTCACGTGAGGGTAACTTAACTTTACAATCCTACAACAGCTGTTATTTATTTTCTTGGTTACTCTAACTTCTCTTGATAATGGGTGCCAGCTACAATACAAATTCAATCTAAATTCCATTAAGAGTTGGCACTAGTTTCGTTCCCGACCAAACATTTTTTTAAAAGTTTGTCAAGTTTCCTAGTTTAATTATGTGGACGAAGGATTTACACTAGGAAGTAGTATTTTGAAAATCTTTTCCTTCCGTAGAATTAAATTGTCATATATTGGATATTAAACTGCGGATGAAATCTCTATTTAACCATTTGATTAATGGATGGACAGCCACAATGTATTATAAGGATTCTTGGGCCATGAATATTTGGGCCTAGGATATATGGTGGGTTGTTACCCATGTGATATTATGTGAGCTTTAATAAGGGGTTGTTTTGGTAGATGGGGGATTTGTGGATTAGGGTTCCTAGTTATATTTGGTTTCTAGATATTGAAGGAAGTGTTGGGATTTGAGCTAACTTTATTAGTTCTAGGAGATTTTGTGCAATCCTATTAAGGAATTACTGATTGGGAAGGAACCCTAATCCAACATGGGGAAGGATTTTATAGAGATGGTGAGAACACTATAAATATAAGGCTTTACCCTGATTCTACTAGGAACCCTAATCCACAAATCACCTATCCAATCACGTTAACAAGGGTTAATTTAATGTTATCTCTGTCAAACAAGGACACATAATTCTACTAATGGTTGCACAGTAGCACACGGTATAAAGCTTATGTGCCTTATCATAACAGAGTAATCAAGGGTAAACCCTTATCTCAGTTTTAATTTACGTTATTAAAGTTTTTCATGAAAATTGGCTTTTAACTTTCTACAATTGAATTTTCATGGCTATTTGTTAAATCTATGATGTTTTATATGTTTATTAACCCGTATAATTCAATTATATATTATCTATATGTGTTTTAGAGTAATTAGTCCATGAAATCATGTTCAAATTAGAGTTTTATAGTTTTACAGAGAAAAATATATGTATATGGCTTATAAGTATAAAAGTTTATGTTTAAATTGCATATTAATCAGAAAACTAATGAATGATTTCGTTTATACATGTAAAAATGAAAAGAACAAAACTTAAACGGACTGATTTGGTCGAAAAATGAGTTCGCATTGGTTGATTTCGTTAATAATGTTAAAATGGAGTTTTTCATAAGAACAGTGAAATTATGTGATTTGATACAAGT
Organism: Panax japonicus; assembly: GCA_020205505.1. Classification (NCBI taxonomy): domain Eukaryota; kingdom Viridiplantae; phylum Streptophyta; class Magnoliopsida; order Apiales; family Araliaceae; genus Panax; species Panax japonicus. Next base: position 98,042 of record JAINUV010000743.1, on the reverse strand, counting down.
GATTGTATGAATTAAGTTGTTAAAATCATGTTAGAAAGGTTGGGTAATGATCATATATGAATTATAGTATTTGGGTATGCTTTATGGATAAGGAAATTGGAAGTTATGGCCCTGTTCTGTGTTCTTCACGAGAACATATGGTTGAACTTGTGTGAGATTTTTTGCCTAAATTGACCTTGTTATGTTATCGTGAACTACAGAAACTACAGAAACTGAGTCTGGGTAATCCCGCCTCGGTTGGCAAAAAAAAATTAAAAAATTAAAAAAATTAAAAAATAAATAATTAATTAAAATATTTATCAAATAAAATGAATATTTTAATTGAGATATTTATGGAAAAAAATAAATATTCGATGAAAATTATTATTAAAATATTTATCAAATAAAATAAATATTTTAGTCGAAATATTTATGGAATAAAATAAATATTTGATGGAAATTATTATTAAAATATTTATAAAATAAAATAAATATTTTAATTGAGATATTTATGGAATAAAATAAATATTCGATGAAAATTATTATTAAAATATTTATCAAATAAAATGAATATTTTAGTTGAAATATTTATGAAATATTAATGGAATAAAATAAATATTCGATGGAAATTATTATAAAATAATTTATTCGAGTGTAATAATAGTAAGAGAATGAAAATATTCTAATTTAATTCAGTAATTAAATTAGAAGGGTAATAATTTGTTAAATAAAGTGGAGTTTATATTAAATAATTAAGTGAAAATGTGACTAGTGAACAATATAATAAGAGAATTAGAAAAATAAATTAGAAAAGGTCTTGTGACCTTATAACTGCTATGTTTTGTAACTGGTTAAACCACATTAAAAAAATGATGATGTCCATGAGATGATATGATGTTGTTTAAACTTAAGATTTGAGATTTAAGTCCTGTATGTGAATGATGGTAATGAGCAGAATTTAAACCAAGTTAACAAGTTGTATTAAAAGAGGGAACTAAACCTATAAGGTTAGTATTTAATGTAACTAATGAATGTCGTGAATACATATGGTATTGTGTACGACTTGTGGTGAACGGGAGTAGTAATCGTTTATAGCCTATGTACTAGGCAAGTTCTCTAACCCTAACTTTATCTGAGCAAGTTCCTAAACCTTGTTTTTTTACATAAAATAAGTTCATTATTCTATCTTGTTTATTATTGTTCAAGTCAAGATTTCATATTAGATGTTATCATTCTTTAAAAGCATGATTCTTGTTATACAATACACATCTTAAATTTTATTATTCAAATTGAATATCAATTATTATTGAACTTTATAAAACTAGAGAACCCTTATTGATTCGATTAGTCCATAGTTGATGAACGTTCTAAATTTCAGAACCATTGTTGAGCTTATCCAAAACAAACTTCCTTTGGTGCGGAAGTTGTGGAAGCAAATATACATTGTTCTTACATTCAATTAATATGGCGTATGTTATTTTAAAGATTTTATAAATTTTTCACGGGAAGGAAAATGTGGTTTCAAGATTTTGGGATAGCTTGCAAAAAGATATGGACATGGATTTACGGTTCAGTTCGGCATACCATCCTCAAACGGACAGGCAATCAGAGAGGAGTATTCAAACTCTTGAAGATCTATTAAGACTTTGTGTCCTCGATTTCAAAGGGAGTTGGGATAAGTAACTACCATTGGTGGAATTCTCCTATAACAACAGTTATCAGGCAAGTATAGGTGTGGCTCCATTTGAAGCATTGTATGGACGAAAGTGTCGCTCTCCAATATGTTGGGATGAGGTGGGAGAAGCAACGTTGTTGGGACCAGAGTTGGTACGAATGACTACAGAGAAGATCCAAACGATTCGACAACGTATACAAATGAAACAGGATCGACAAAAGTGTTATGCAGATCTTCATCGAAAGGATGTGGAATTTGACATTGGGGATCATGTATTATTGCGTGCGACTCCATGAAAGGGAGTTGCAAGATTTGGGAAGAGAGGAAAGCTCAATCCACGATTTATTGGTCCATTTCAGATTCTTGACCGAGTAGGAAATGTGGCCTATAGACTTGCGTTACCTCCAAGTATGTCTCGTGTTCATAATGTTTTTCATGTATCCGTGCTTCGTAAATATGTGAAAGACCCGAACCACGTTATTGAGTTAGAACCAGACGAGAATGCCGAAGACTTAACGTACGAAGAGGTACCTGTCAAGATCTTGGATAGGAAGGAGCATGTCCTACACACAAAGGTCATACCACAAGTTAAAGTTTTGTGGAGAAACCATGTTATTGTGGAAATGACCTGGGAGTTGGAAACGAAAATGAAAGCGAGGTATCCTCATCTTTTCGAAACACCAGGTACGTACGTCAATTTCGAAGACGAAATTTAATAAGGAGGGGAGGTTGTAAGACTCCAAATTATTAATAAATGAAATTTAATTTCCTCTATTTATCATTTTGAAATACTAAGGGTTGATTTGATTAATGTGATTAGTTATGGGTAAAATGCGCAAATATTTCAAATAAGCAAGTGGTTATAAAATACTCATTGTTGTCGGAGAATATTCGTTTGGTCGTGGAATATTCTTGCTGTCGGGGAATATTCGTACGACGGCGCAACCTTGTGTATACAATATTTGAAAACTTAAGTTGTCTAAATTTAGGTATAAAAACATAATATTTAATATTTTATATTAATTTTCAGTTGTCAACTAATATTAGGTGACGCTATGTCTTGGTCGGTATTTTTGGGTTTAACTGATAGGTCAAAGAGTAAATGTAAATACGTTTAATTCTAAGCAAAGGGAATGATCACGCCAAGATGCTTAGTATAGAAGATGTTCAAAGCATGAAGACATCTTAGCAGCTCAGCACCAACTCCAACAAACCAACAACAACAACAAGAAGAAACCAGGGCCTGAAAGGTCCTTGTCCGGAGGGACTAAATGAAGTTCCAAGCCTACTTGGCTTAAAGAGTTCCTAGGGAACTAAAGACGTTCCAAGGCTGCTGGCCTTGAAGAGTTCTTAGTGAACTGAAGTGTAACAACCCCAAAATAGGCCCATTCAATCCAACCCATTCTGAGTCGCTAAATACATGGTACAGAAAACAACTACAACTTTATTACAACAATTATCGTGCAAAATGCAACAACACATTTACTGTGAGTTTGTATACAAATATATATCAAATGTGACCCTCATGTTCCAACCGTGGACAGCACCTCACAGTGACACCTTACATAAAGGTATAGTCAAAAACTGTTTTAGAAACTAAAATCTTTGGGAAGTGCTCAAGGAAACCTTCGTACATGGGAGGCCATACGTCTAGGTTATGATAGATATCATATGTCCAGAGAATTATCCTTGGTTGACCTAATAGACCCTAAAGAAAAACGAGAAGATTACTATCATATTCATCCCAATGGTGAGTCTTCTCTTGATTTATCATTATCTCCACTATCTCAAATTGAGAATTATACTTCAAACAAACACCATGATTATATAGGTAGTGCTTGTAAATATACTCAGCAAGTGGATGAGCACATCCCTGACTTATGATGACTCGAGGTTGTATGTCATTAGACATCTTGTATGACAAAACACCCTTCCAAAGTTGAATTCACCTCACCCTCAACATCTATAGACCACCGTTCTATTCCCTTGTTATTCCCCGCTCGACTCAGCTACATTTTTATTACCTGAAAGGAATTGTGAAGCAAAAGGGTGAGTACAACTAGCTCAGTAAAGAATATCATGACTAAAGATAATTAAATTATCAATAGCCTTCATCAATAATAAATTAGAGATTTAGAACATATGGTAGATGATAAAAATTTCAATCATAGTTGCAGCGGAACAAGCAATCCATTAGAAGAGTCAAATAGACTGTGAAGTCTATTATCTTCTCCATGTTTTATCCCTATAACATCAAGCAACAATTCTGGTCCACAATCATATGAATAACTCATAATCATAATTGTAGTTCTAAATTCCTCTTCTCATCCAAGACGAAGATAATTTTCATCACCTATCTTTACCTGAAACATCAAAGATCCTGGTTATACCAAATCACAATTCCTGTTCACAATCATACTAATAAATTCATCTTTGCACCACGACCAAAGATATACATCAACAAGTCATCTTTGCACTACAGGCCAAAGATATTCATCAACAAGTCATGTTCATCTAAACACCTGTTCATCTTTGCACTACGGGCCAAAGATATTCATCAACAAGTCATGTTCATCTAAACACCTGTTCATCTTTGCACTACGGGCCAAAGATATTCATCAACAAGTCATCTTTGCACTACAGGCCAAAGATATTCATCAACAAGTCATCTTTGCACTACAGGCCAAAGATATTCATCAACAAGTCATCTTTGCACCACAGGCCAAAGATATTCATGAACAAGTCATCTTTGCACTACAGGCCAAAGATATTCATCAGTTGGTCATGTTCATCTAAACACCTGTTCATCTTCGCACTATGGGTCAAGGCTATCAAACAACAGATCAATAATACTTCGTAACAACTGATTTTGAAGCAGAACTCAAAAATAACGATCAAAACATGGATACAATCAAAGATAGTAGCCAAAATAGATATTTTGGACAAAAAGAAGAAATTTCATTTTTCGATGAATAGTGTCGTATTCGTGAATAATGCCGTATACGTGAATAGTGCCGTATACGTGAATAGTAACTCTGACACCAAAAGATAGAAATTTCACAAAAACATCATCACGCTTCGTGAATAGTACTCGTGAATAGTAACTCATGAATAGTAACTCGTGAATAGTAACTCGTGAATAGTAACCCCGACATGAAAAGTTCCAAATTTGATTAAAAAGTTCACCAATATTTCGGCATAATGATATTGAAGAAAAAATATCATTTAAGAAGAAAATAATACCCCTTACTATCCCTTACCTCAAAAGAGCAGTACTTCTGACTGGAATAACGCTGAACGAACTTGCACCGTATAGCAACACTCAAGATACAAAAATACACTTGATATATAGAGAGAGAAGTAGAGAGAAAGCTTATGTTTCTTGTGTGATTTTCAACTCTAACTTAGCCCTCTATTTATAGGAAAATGCTAGAACGCCAAAGGAGACTAAAATAATAAAATATCATTTTCTTTTTCTTATTCCACACCAACCTTCACCAACCAATTTTGAAAGCCATCTTTGGTCAAAAACATCAGCCACCCATGTGCCAACAACCACAAATTTTTTTTTCTTAAATAAAATAATTAAAATTTCCAAAAATCAATTATTTCGGAACTCCGGAACTTCAATAATTCACAATAAATAGCTCTTTTATCAGAAAATTCGAATCTCGCGTGTTTTTATAGGAAATTCAATTATCTACAACTTTGCAGAAGGAAGTTATCCAAATTCCAAATAGAAATTGACCGAAATCCACAAACGGACGATTTTACAGTCTATAATAAATTTTCGGTCAAAAATTGTGGTCCACCGACACCCAAAACATGTGTTAATCATTTAATGCCACCAAAATACTCTTCCTCCTCATATATTCATATATCCCACATTCATTGTAAAAATATCATCGTTAATATATTATTAAAATAATATATTTAAATGAATTATTTTATCAGAAAAAAATAAAATATTAATTTTCAACAATTGTCACATTAAAAATTTTCTCCATCTATATCCATATAAAATAAATATTTTCTTTATCATAATAATCAATAATTAATTATTAAAAATAATATTACAGAATCACAGTACTGACAACCAGGCTGTTCCCAGGATAGAGGGGGATTTCCAATAAGGATTTCTCCTTACTGGCGCGCAATTAGATGACCAAACCTCTCCTTGACAGAACTTTCTAGACATTGCCAATAATGTTATCTGATAATATTATTCAAATAATATGAATTATTGATCTGATAATGAAAAATATTGTGCAATGACAATTATTAAAACAATAATAATATAAATATCAACGCAGCAATTATTGAATTTATAAAGTAATGAACAGTAACTCCTGTAGCAATTATTGAGTAATGCCTTCTTACGTAAGGATCAATAATTCAAAATATTGTGCAATACCGTGTGCTACTGTGCAACAACGCGTATTACTGTATTTTAACCACCGGTTATTCCAACAGTGTAAACGGTAACAACTACGCCGTTATTTTTAAACAACTTATATTTGTCGTTTTCTTCCTCCAATCGCTTTCCGTTATGGGGCCCACACATGGCTGCGCCGTCGTACGAATATTCCCCGACAGTACGAATATTCCACGACCAAACGAATATTCTCCGACAACAATAAGTATTTTATAGCCACTTGAGTATTTTGAAAAAAATCATATATCACCCTTAACTTTAACCTTTTATCAATTTAACCATTTACTGAATAGAAAAATTGAATACTTTTATTTCATAAAATTCGGGGTCTTACATGAAGTCCCAAGGCTGCTGGCCTTAAAGGAATCTTAGTGATTCAGGGTGCTGCCTTTCCTTAGTGGAAATCCTGCTAGTTGAAAGCAGAAGAGTGTATTAGGAGCTTGAGTCTCTGAACCACTGAAACCACAAAAAGCACCATAGAGTGTATTATCCTCTAAACAAAAGCCTCCTTTTTTACTCGATTGGCCCTCGGTTGAACATTATCGGCATTGATTAATTAATATTTCCTAATTTTGTTCTTTGAAAAGGACAACCCGGAACTAAGTCCGTAAGCCCGATATTACTTACGAGCACTTCTAGGTGATCAGCCTATTGTACTCTATGTTGATCAACACTACATTCATTAAACGTATATACGTTTAATTGGTGGCAACCTCGCGTGCCTGTCGTTTAACCAACAAAAACATTTATTTAGCATTCCAGTCTTCTTTTGAAAACCAAATCAAGTAGTTGACAAAAGATAATAACATTTGATAACAGATGAATAGATTATCAATAATCCCAATTCACGCATTTTTGCTCGGGAATTATTTTTGAACTTCCGAGAAATACGTAACGATAGAATATTGAGGTGAGATGGAATATCCAATAATATTTCTGTTATGGAAAACGTAATATTTCGCCTGTGGACTTAAAACCTAACGTTTAGGAAATGTGACTTTCGAGAAGGAATTTAAATATATGTAATGAATTAAGTGATGATCGTATTATATGTAGGTATTGTACGAGGTAAGAAATACGAATACTATATGAGTTATTATATGAGTACATATGAATAATGGTATGTCGTATATGTTGACTAAGTATACGAATTAGAGTACGAGAATTATACGTATAATATATGTTGTAAGGCTTTAAGCCAAAAGAAAGGAATTGGTAGGATTTGTTAAGTATTATGTGAGCCCAAGTATTGGATGGTTAAGTCCAATATGAGTTTATTAATGCAAGCCCAATGTTTGTTTATTACAAGCCCTGAAGTAAAATTATGATAGAAGCCCAAATGATTAAGTAAGTTAATTAAGCTAAGGCCCAAGGTAATTATCCAATGGGTATGAACCATGGAGCAAACCATGGATAGTCCAAAGTGGTGGACAAGAAATTGATGTGATGAACAATCAAACTTAGAGGCTAAGTTAGTGTGGTGATCACAAAAAGTGCATTAATGTGATAAACAAGTATACTTAATGATTAATTAAGTGTGATGACCAAGTAATTTATTTGGAGAGCAAGTTAACTTAAGAGCTAAGTAATGAATAGTAAAGAGGTGGATTAAGTAGGTGGAACTGGCTTAATGACCATAATGCCCTCATCTAGGATTTTCAATAAATAGTAAGCTTTGTTTTCATTTGTTGATTGTTAGTTTTTCATCCAACTTAAGTTGAGAGCTATTTGGTAGAGAGAATAAGCACACAAAAGTTATACTTCCTTTGTTAGCTTTTCCACCAATAAATTATAACTTATTGGTTAGAGAGAATAAGTTAGAAAGTTAGTCTTTCATATTTCAAGAAGCAAGAAGAAGATCAAAGATTAAGCAATATATCATCAAAGAGTAAGTGTTCTTGAACCATGTTTCTCTTTTTCTTCTTTTGTTAGAGAAGGGGGTATTGGTAGAACAAGCATGCTAAGAAGAGGTTGGAATAATGAATCAAAGGGCTTAAGTCTTAATAAGCCGAATAAGTCATTAATAAGAAATTTATTCGTAAATAAGTTATGAACTTATAATGAAAGTATAAGAATTTGTTAGAATTTGTTAAATGTTACATTAATAAAATTAGTATGATTAATAAGATGTAAGAATAATGATTAAAGTACTTAACTCATTAATAAGTCATATGAAAATAAGATATAAGTCATGAAATAGAAATATAAGTATTTATACTTTAATAAGTTGCAAAATCATCAAGAATAGGTAATAACTTATCATGAATATAAGTTAATGAAGTATGTATGTCAAGATGTTAGTATAATGGATTGAATCCAATTTAAATGTTTTAAAAATCTCAAGTAACGAAGTTTTTCCGGAATTAACACGATTGGACGATAATCGTTGAATTCGTGAAATTCTCGGAATGGAAGGCGAATTTTGATATTGAGTTTGGAAACATTGGTTTCCAATGGAGACAAGTCTTATTTGGCATTATAGAGTTGCAGACTCGAAAATGGCCGGATTCTGACTTAGAACGAAGAAACGAGCATTGAACATTCACGAACGTTTATCGTTTTCGTTAAAAATAGACTAATAGATGAAATTTTAGAAAACGAAGTTGAATAGATAAAATTCTTACATGACCACATAGAGTATGAAATTTGTGAACCGTAGGCTCTTGAACGAGCCAATTTGGACTTATAACGAAGAAGTTACGCGTTCGGGAATCTCGCAAAGTTGAAAAATTGTCAAAGTTTTTTGTGGCTCAGAGTCCGCGCCGCGGCGCGACCTCAAGCTTAAATAACTGGCGCCGCAGTGCCAAAGTGAGCATCAGCCCCAGGAGAGTCACGCTGCAGTGCGACTCATAACAAAGGGACTCACGCCGCAGCGCCGAGTCCAGTCTTCAAGCCCTAATGGGCGACGCCGCAGCGCGGCTTAACAAAGGAACACTGGCGCTGCAGCGCTAGCCTTAAAACATAGGCATAAAAGAATGGTTACAAGTAGAAGATGAAGGGAAATTGTTTAGCAATGAACTAAGGGACTTAATAAAAAATTGTTAAGTCATAACTAAACCTCAAGTGTGATCACTTAGAGTTAAAGTAAGTCCATTAGAGATGAACGCAAACGGTATGCAATAAACGTACTTAATCAATGATGATCGAGTTTCGATTAAATAACGTAAGGACATTAGTAAGCCGTGAGGAAGGATAATTAACTTGAACTGGGTTGTATTAATGAAATAATTTTAGTTAAGAGAACGAAGTTGGTAAGAATGATGTAAAAGAATGACGGAAAGCCGGAACCAATACATAACAAATCTAATACGGGATAAGATTGAGAAGAAGGGTAAGATTCTTTAGGAACCAAGTATGTTCATTCATGACCTAATGTGGTATGTTATGTGATTATGTGTTGTAGAGACTGTAAAGACTCAAAGGAAACGTAATTATTCGGTAGCAGACGCTGAAGGCAAGTTTTTCTTAAACGCTTATCTAACCTTCATGTTAGCCAGATTTTCAAATGATTCACATTATGAGATGCATGTATTGTTTTGAAGAAAGAGTCGATGCCAGTTTTAGCTCGGCTAGACTAATCTTGATAGATTGATTGAACTATTTACAAAGTCTTTCAATATAGAATTGCTAACGCTATCCTACGCCAACTATTTGATACGGATTCAAGGTAAGCCTGAATATGAATAAACAAATGTATTTTCATTGAGTATTCGATGGGCACGTGAGGTTGCCACAACTTAAACGTACACACGTTTAATGGATGTAGTGTTGATCAACATAGAGTACTATAGGCTGATCACCTAGAAGTGCTAGTAAGCTATGTAGGACTTGCGGACTTCGTGCCGAGTTGTCCTTTTTAAAGAAATTATAAGACGTTCACGTATTGAACTAGAATTGATGATTTACGGAATATTGTTATTGCAAATGTTTTGAAGGAAAAGGAAAGTTATTTTGAATTATTGATAGTACTTCGTAACTATCATCCAGTTATTGAAGATATACGATTCCTATGTTTCAAGCATGCTTATAAAATGAAATTGTTGTACTTGCTAAGCTTGTTATGCTCACTCTTGCTTGAACCATATGATTGCAGCTTAGACAATATGACCAAATGATTCAACAAGGATAAAGTGAAGGCTAAAGCGAACTTGTACCGTACCTATGTAATAGTATAGGTTTGTAATGATAATATTTGATATTATAACAAGAACAAATGTAACAGTTATAAAGAATCTGGGGATTGGTATTAATGTTTTAGAATATATATATAAGACAAATTCGTTCTTTTGAGGCTTTTTCAATTGAATGTTTGTGTGAACTGTAGCACCGTGGAGCACCATCTGTCGTTTTGGAAGAGACCCCGATTTGGGGGCGTCACATGAACGTCTTGCTCGTATGTACATAAACGAGATTGTAAGATTGCATGGTATGCTAGTATCCATAGTTTCTGATCGAGACCCAAGATTCACTTCACGATTTTGGATTACTTTGCAAAAAGCTATGGGCACAAATTTACGATTTAGTTCTGCATATCATCATCAAATGGACGGCCATTCGGAGAGGACTATTCAAACTCTTGAAGATTTATTAAGACTCTGTGTCCTTGACTTCAAAGGAAGTTGGGACAAGTTCTTACCATTGGTGGAGTTTTCCTACAACAACAGTTATCAAGCAAGTATTGGCATGGCTCCATTTGAGGAATTATATGGAAGAAAGTGTCGTTTTCTAGTATGCTGGGATGAGGTGGGTGAAGCAACGTTGTTGGGACCAGATTTGGTACGTATGACTACGAAAAAGATTTAAAGAGTTATGTTGATCTTCATCGAAAGGATGTAGAATATTGGAGATCATGTATTGTTACGTGTTGCTCCATGGAAATGAGTTATGAGATTTGAAAAGAGAGAAAAGCTCAATCCTAGATTCATTGTCCCATTTTTAATCCTCGATCGAGTAAGAACTGTGGCCCATAGTTTGTGAAGACTCTTACTTAAAACCTGTTAAATGTCACTGATATGAAATCACATGTCACCTACTACAAATTCTGTTTAAATAACTGGTTTTATTTTATTTCTATAAAATAATAGCACCTTATTTAAAAGTCCTTTTATTGATAACAATCTGGTACAATTAGAAAGTTATAGATATGTATAAGAATGTATCTAACTTATACTGAATATTATTATTAGAAAATATTATTCACGTATTAATCGGTTAGTGTGTAACCATGTACTTATAATGTGCTGACACCCATTAAATATTTTAATGGGTATTATTAAGGTTAAATATTTAATGGGTGTCATAGATTATCATGATTAAATGGACCCATACACAATAATGATGAGTATTAGATAATACAGTCACTCTTGTAAGATGAAATGAAGTACATATCAACTGTGACCATTTTGTATGGACCCTATAATTTGTTTATTTTAAAGGTAAACTTAATTATACACATTAATATTATACACATTTGTACCCTTACTTAATCTTCATATGTATATTGTATTTTATCAGAATATTTTAATGGGTATTATTTATAGTGAGAACACTATAAATATAAGGCTTTACCCTTATGTTGTATTAGTCGTTAATAACATTAAATTAACGATATGTTAATCATTTATCAATGATTAACTGGTTGGTATACATTCTTATACCAACCAGTTAATCATTTATCCTGTCTGCCACATAACCATACACTAACCTTCTCTCATGACTAAGTTGTCCGTCTGAGGATTATGTCCTGTTACAATATGCACACTTGTATTAGGGATGCAGGTAACTGAAAGCGATGAAAAGAGATACACCCTCCGTTCCAAAATATATACTTTCGAAAATCAACTTAACACATTTTCAAACATAAAATTGAGATTTCAAAAGGCAATAATGATGTTATAATTTGGAACGGAGGAAGTATTTTACAGCAAGGAAAAAGCTTAAGAAACTGCCACATAACTATACACTAACCTTATTATTCGCTGTTTCATCATATTGATCTTCTCTGTTGGGGTGGCAATATGAACCCAAAAATCAATTCCCAAAGAAAAATGTTATTAATGGCTAATGACCATTGATAACTAAGTTGAGAGCAATATATATCAACTTCAATTGTTTTAAATCAAATGATGGAATATAATATGATACACCATCATTTGATTTAAAACAATTGAAATTCAAAACAAGTATTTTATTTAATACTTTAATTGTTCTCAGTTTACTGAATGACATCAAAGTTTCTGGGTTACCCAAAAACTTTGATGTCAAAACATAATAACGTTTTGATATAAATCTTATATCAAAGTGATTTATTTAATATGGGATAAATATTTACAACATATATATATATATACATTTGCCATTGTTATAACACGTGTTCAAATCATATAAATTGTATTAATGATAATAAATAATTATAATAGTATAAATTTTCGAAGCATGAAAATGTCATATTAATAGTACAACATATTTGTACTCGCATCAAAAATATGTATTGGTTCTAACGCAATATTATGGTATAACTAATGGTTCTAGTTATACCATAATAATCATTAGTTATTTTAATTATATTGCTGGTTAATACACCTTTGAATATGGATTCAGCAATTGAACACACGCAAATGAGGCCCACAAAATGTAAAAAATGTTTTTGTTAATATAAATATTTAAAACTTCCAAAAATCAATTATTTCGGAACATATTATAAATATTAGGACAGATGGTATTAAGTCATATATATGCACCTATTGGTCTTCATCTAGCTGAGTATCCATCAACACTCTAAGGGATTCTATTTCCACCTCTAAAGAGTAGTTAACCCAAATACTATAAGATACCAGTTAAATAAATCAATTTGATATAAGATTTATGAACTAATATTAATCAGTGTACATATAAAGTATCACATATGAGTTGACACTAATCAAAATAAAGTAATATTTCACTTTGGTCATTAATACCTCCCACCTCCCTAGCTTGTGTCATAGACAGACAACAAGAGCGTCTCAGTGATTTACTACCGAAAAACACTACCTTTGTTTTCTTAGAAAGCTGAAGGTTTACACTTTTCTTATGGCAATCTATTATCGCCTTATGGTTAATCAACCAATCCATACCAAGAATTACATCAAATTCTTTTAATCTTATCGGTACCAAATCTACCGATAACTTATTCCTTCTAATTTCTACGCAACAATCCTTATGAATATGTTCAATGGGGATTATCTCTTTGTTTGCTACCTTAACGTCTAATGGTATAGGTAACTTCTCAAGGATTACCTAATCACTTAGAAAATTCACATGCTTTAAAAGAACAAGTAGCACCCGAGTCAAATAGTACATAAGCATTTATCTTATTGATCGAAATGATACCTGCTACCACATCCATTGATGCAACTGCATCTTGGACAGTCATATTAAACGTACGAGCTGAGGGTCTATGCACCGATGGTGTTGGTCTAGTAATGGCTAATTTACCACTATCAGAACTCTTATTCCCCTCTAAACCCTTCTTCAGGCAATTTCTTGCCTGAAGAAGGGTTTAGAGGGGAATAAAATATCTGTTTACAATAAATATTGATTATCACCACAATGGATATCTAACATGAATTGATAACTGAGTAATTAGATGAGAGAATACTAATATAGATTACCGAATTGAATTTATATTAAAATTATGTATAAAGTAATATTTCACTTTGGTCATTAATACTAAGGCATAACTTATATCATGTCTAAGACATACCATTATTATATACTATATTATTATACAATACTCCATATTTAGAATGTGAAAAGAATTTAAAAATAATGTTAGTATTGAATAATGATTTATGCCATTTAGGGCCAGTATTAATACTATTTAATATCGCGAATTATTGTTAATCTATGATTATTCCAAAGTGCGTAATTAGGTGCCGTTAAATTTTTGATCCGTTTAGCAGAATATTTAGTAATAACATGTGTAATTACTAAATATTTACTTTGTCATATAATTATTGTTTATTATAATTCTAATATATTGTTTGAATATTAGAATTATAATAAACAATAATTCTAATATTCAAACAATTAATTAGAATTATTGTTTATTATAAATTATTTTATTATTTTTAATATTTATTATTATTACTATTTTTGGTGTAGCAAGATTTTGCAAATAAATAAATAAATAAAGGAAGAAGCCTACGGCTCGGCCCGACCCGGGCCACGGGCCTCACAATTTCAACCCGTCAAAACCCGGGTCATTTTGGACCCAATAAGTTGTGAGTAATTTTGTAGTTCATTAAATAATAAACATAACATATAATTCAATTATCATTTATAGGACAATAATGTCATTATCATGTCATAATCCTAGTCTGTACACACACTTTACCTTAAAAGAATAATATAATATCATCTAATATAATTGAGTATTGGTTTTATCTATAAATAATGTCATACTTATTGGTGCATAATACTAACATTATATTAATACTACTAAGCTTTGTCTTACGCATTAAGACTAGTATGATACCAAATAAAATAATCTTTAGGTTGTCCATTAATCAGGGTACTATTCACGACTTTTTTTGGTACGCTAAATTTAGAGTATTGGTACTTAAGAATATCGTGTTTGGGTATGCAAGTATCAATACGCGGTTCGCTAGGTCAATCAAAGTATCAGGTAACTCTGTTCTGGTTTCCAAGTCATGCATAAATGATAAAATGAAAATTCCACCTAATTTGTCCCTAATGTCTGGGACTATCATTTGTTTTCAATAATACTCACGTATCATGCTTTATATTTAATCTGGTTTACCAAGAGAATGACATTCACGTATCATGATAGAATAATTTTCTTTACCTAAATGCCAAATATGACTTGTCTCCATTGTTTTTCAATGGAGACAAGTCATATTTGATAATTTAATGATAACACATATCAATCAAAATAATTGATTCAATATGTTGATAATAACTATTATCAACATATTTTAGTAATTAAAATATAAATACTATAGTGTACTTATAGTATTATAACATAATACTATAATGCTACGTTTGGATTGAAGGAATAGAATAGAGTAAGGAATGGAATAGATGAGGGAATGGAATAAGGAAGGGAATGAAATGATTTTTTAATATTCCATGTACATGTTTGGTTGATATTAGGAATACATCAAAGAATGAAATAAATAATTAGAAAGTGACCTAAATACCCTCAAATGTTCAAATTTAACTTAAATTCAATTTATATTAAAATTTTAACACATATTTCTTTCTTAGAAATAAAGGGGAGGAAAGGGGAGGGGAGGGGAGGGGAGGGGAGGGGAGGGGAGGGGTGGGGTGGGTGGGGTGGGTGGGGTGCATTAGTAGATAGGGTAGGTGGGTTGGGGTGGCTGGGTGGGGGTAGGCTGGTAGGGGGTGGGGGTAGGTGGGGTAGGTGGTAGGGTAAGTTAGTAGGGGGTGGGGTGGGGTTGGTGGGTTGGGTTGGTAGGTAGGGTAGGTGGGTTGGGGTGGTTAGGTGGGGGTAGGTTAGTAGGGGTGAGGGTAGGTGGGGTGAGTTGGTAGGTAGGTTAGGTGGGTTGGGGTGGCTGAGTGGGGGTAAGTTGGTAGGGGACGGGCGTAGGTGGGGTGGGGTGAGTGTGGATTGGGGTAGATGGGGTGGGGTGGAGTGGGGTAAGTGGGGTGAGTAGATGGGTAAGTGGGGTGGGGGTAGGTGGGGTAGGTGGGGTAGGTGGGGTGGGGTGGGTTGGTACGTAGGTTAAGTGGGTTGGGGTGACTGAGTTGGGGTAAGTTGGTAGGGGATGGGGGTAGGTGGGGTGGGGTGGGTGGGGTAGGTGGATTGGGGGTAGATGGGGTGAGTGGATGGGTAAGTGGGGTGGGGTTGGGTAGGTGGGATAGGGTGGGGTAGGTGGGCTGGGGTAGGTGGGGTAGAGTGGAGTAGGTGGAGTGGGTGGATGGGTAGGTGGGGGTAAGATGGGGTAGGTGGGGTGGGGTATGGTGGGGTAGGGTAGGGTGGGGTAGGTGGGTAGATGGGTAAGGGGTGGGTGGGACTGGGCGTAGGTAGGTGGGATAGGTGGGGTGGGTGGGGGTAGGTTGGTAGGGGTGGGGATAGGTGGGATGGGGATATGTGGGGTGGGGTGGGGTGGGTGGGGTGGGGTGGGGTGGGGTGACTGGGTGAGGGTAAGTGGGTTAAATTACGAAAAAATATAAATATAGAAATTCCGAAAAAATTATCAAATCTCGACCCCTTCTCTCTCGTTGTTCCCAAATCGATCGAATTGAATGAATATGTAAAAAACCCTATTATATCTTTAGGGGTTTATTTGTCAATTACTTAAAAATAATGGATGGAATGATTTATTCCTGGCCACCCCTCAAGGAATGAAAATTAAAATTTTAAGTTAACTATCATTCCAGGAGGAATACATTATTTCGTTGGAATAAACAAACCAAACAACATTTTTATCATTCCAATGGAATGATTCATTCCATTCTCCCTCCTATTCCATCGATCCAAACGTAGCATAAGTACACTATAGTATTTATATTATAGTGTGCTTATAGTATTAACATACCATGAAAGATTTTATAATTTTAACTATTAATGTATTATCATTTAAACTATTCATTTAAATGATTTTAAGTTGTATTTGATGTTCAACAAATACATCCAACAGTGTTAACGGTATAATTCACATATCAACAGAAATTCTGAAATTTTGAATTATAACAGTGATAATATTATTCCAGTAAAATACTGTGATATTCAAATATGACCGTTAATGTTATAAACAAGGGTTAGTCTCGTGTTTTAGCATATGTATCATTATTACTTATTAACTCATAATAATTTATACTATTATAATATATAACATAATACAAAAATAAAATGATTATAATTGATTACTCACTAATTATTATTCCCAAAACGCTAATTAACATGGTTGAATAACATTTTAACAATAACATGATGATAGCAACAAATTTATCCTAAGACATTAAAGTGAAAAATCTAACGGGGTAGGTGAATATTAAAATTACTTGTTAAGTGATTTATCATACGAGGTGGGTATATACCAATTAATTTAATTTTGCCCCTTTCAACTGATCAAATAGATCATCGATCCTGGGCAATGGGTATTTATTCTTAATCGTCAACTTGTTTAACTCTCGATAGTCAATACAAAGTCTTAACGACCCATCCTTCTCCTTTACAAACACAACTGGTGCTCCCCAAGGAGACACACTCAGTTGAATGTACTTCCTATCTAATTGTTCTTGTAATTGAACCATTTACTCCTTCATCTCAACTGGCACCATCCGATATGGTGCCCTTGAAACTGGTGTCATTCCCGGTAACAGATCAATTACAAAGTCTACCTCCCTGTTCGGTGGAAAACCCGGTAACTCCTTCGAAAATACATCCGCGAACTCTTGCACTATAGGTATCTGGTCCAAGGATGTTCTCTGATCAAATGATGTTATAAAGATAGAAGATATTTGGAGAAGAAGTCTTACTTTAGAAGTCTTTGATAAGTAGCTTCTTCTTTTCTTGGCTTATGGAAGTGACTACGATATAAAACTTATTATATCTACAATGTCATATATAATAGACATTATATCTTATAAGTAATCCTATTATTATTAAAATATCTACAATTAGTTTGTAGATATTTATAATTGTTAAACTTGTAATACAATTGTAATATATCTGTATCCGATATGACAAGTATATTAACAATTACATAATAATTTTGAACCTAAATACTGTTACTATACACTCCATTTTTTCCTTAATCTAATATTAATTGATTTATTGATGGATAAGTATCTAATAGTTGTAACTACACACATTACTGTGATAAACAAATCTATTACATCAAACCAACATAACAACAATAAAATCTCTAGATATTCCCCGGTCAAACCATGTCATAACGAATGTTCCACCGATGGAACATTCGTTATTAATATAACTGATCAGTAATATTACATTACATTACATTACCTTTCTTTAACTGTAGTTATCATGTGACTACAGCCTGGAATCCTTAGATCACAAAAAAATGCAAGTACAACAAGTAGTGGAGGCCCAAATATAGCCAGTCGAACTATTCTTCATTTCTGGGTAACCAAAAAAATGAAGAACATCTCTGACATCTTGTTCAAGGCCTTAGATCTTGTTCTTCGATGATGTTTAGACATAAAATATATAAATATTAGCCAATCATTTCGTAAATGATCAGTCGAACTATTCTTCATTGTTGGTAAAGTCCATGTACAGACTATTTTGGTATAACCTAAATATTAAATATATTTAATTTATACGAGATAGCGGAAGAAAATAACAAGTTATTGTTCAGTTTACGTCACAATCCCATTTCTTTCCAAACATACATCATTTAACATGGTAGGCTTTGAAATCGGCGCCGTCCCCTTCAACCAAAGTATTTTCTTATATAATGATGTATGTTTGGAAAGAAGTGGGATTGTGACGTAAACTGAACAATTCAATCACAATACCCTATATATATAGGTCATCATGACATAGTTAGTCACTACCACTTTACAAACATAACTAAGTACATTCATCATATAAGATTAAATTTTTAATCACATAATCAAGTTACAAAACTAGTTAATTGTTAATAACATGCTCATTCTTTGTATAGAAATATTGAAATCATAATTAACAGTCATACTATTAACACATAAAAACTTGACTTGTAGAAACCCTTACTATACGTACCAATTAGGGTTTTCTATTTATTATGAATTTTAGTCTCTGTACGAAAGCCAAATTTCGTTCCAAAATGTATTACTTTTGGCAATGAAAAAATACGTTCATTGTGGAATAATTAGCAACGCTCATTGCGCAACAAAAGACGCAACGACAGTAAAGTCGTTGCCAAAACCCTTTTACAACGAAATTTGGCGTATCTAAAGTTATGTGTAATTAATGGCAAATATTTATTACATAAATATAATTACAAAAATCCTTACAATGTCTAGAAGCTACATACAATCAATTTGAACTAGTATAAAATGTTAATTCACATTGTGCCAACTTAGAATAATATTTAAAATATGTGTATAATCAACATTTAATGTGGAATTAATTTTTTTATAGACAGTTAGAGAGGGAAGCAGGTACTCCTTACAAAAAATACTTGTTTTTAATATATCTTTTGTAACATGTTATTTAAAATTGTAATAACATAATAATACATTTAAGGTGCTTATTGATGGCTATACTATGTGTTACTATTAACTATTTGAGTATTAACATAAAAATACACTTTATGCCATTATCCCAATCATAAAATAAGATTAAGAAATATTAATATTTATATATTATTATAATATAATAATGATGATATTTTTACAATGAATGTGGGATATATGAGTATATGAGGAGAAAGAGTATTTTTGTTACAAAAGTTGTTTAAAACATGTTAAACATGTCTGTGGGCCCATTTCTTGACTGAAATTTGATTATAGCTTGTAAAATCGACCGTTTGTGAATTTCGGTCAATTTTTGTTTGGAATTTGGAAAAACTTTCTTCTGCAAAGTTGTAGATAATGAAATTTCCTATGGAAAGGACATGTGATTCGAATTTTTCTGACAAAAGGGCTACTTATTATGAATCATTAAAGTTCCGAAATAATTGATTTTTGAAAGTTTTAATTATTTATTTTATGAAAAACGTTTTTTCTTACTTTTTCTAGAAGGTTAGCATGTGTGAATTACTGAAATTCAGATTCTTTGGTAGTGGGCTTGATTATTTATTAAATAAAATTATTTTAATAAATTTTTTGCTTTGGTGTTCTAAACAATTTCCTATAAATAGGGTGCTTAGGTTAGAATTGAAAATCACACCAGAAACTGAAGTTTTCTCTCTCTTTTTCTCTCGATATATTGAGCGTATTCTTGTGAGTATTTTAATACTTTGAGTGTTGCTTTACCGTGCAAGTTCAAGTCATAGCCTATATCTGGTGTTTCAACTAGAAGTACTATTCTTTCGAGGTAAGGGATGTTATTTTCTTCGTAAGTGATATTATTTCTTCAATATCATTATGCCAAAATATTGGTCTGAATTTTTATCAAATTTGGAACTTTTCATGTCGGGGTTACTATTCATGAGTTACTATTCACGAGTACTATTCACGAAGTATGATTATTTTTTTGTGAAATTTTTATCTTTTAGTGTCGGAGTTACTATTCACGTATACGACACTATTCACGAATACGACACTAATCACCGAAAAATTAATTTTTTTTCTTTTTGTCAAAAATATCTATTATGGATACTAGCTTTGATTGTATCCATGTTTTGATCATTCTTGAATTTTACTCCACTCTGATTATTTATGAGGTATTTTTGGACATGGAATAGATGAAATACGAATCCTTAATATTTATTCTTTTGTTTCACTGAATTCGTTTTCTTTAAAATATTTTTCATCATCCTCCGTCCTAAATGATGATATAATTGAATATCTTTGGCCTGTAGTGCAAAGATGAATGATTTTATAATGAATATCTTTGGCCCGTAGTGCAAAGGTGAACATGTGTTTAAATATCAAACTAATTAAGCTTTGATATAAATAATACATTTTAATGCCTATAGATTATTATAAAATTAGACTAACAACTTAGTCTACCAGTTTAGCTTTAACTGGTAGACTATACCAGTTTGTGAATAAGAAAAAAATACCAGTTTGGCTGCTTTGATACTGGTAAAGCACTGATCAGTTAAACCATAAGGAGAAAAACCTCTAATATTCGGTATTAAACATAGTCTACCAAATCACTATTGGTAGACTATGTTTAATATCAATGCTTAATCTTTATAACGTCAATGATCCTACGGAAGGATCATTGACGTTAAAGTGTAGATGTTATCGTATATTTAATGATTTCAATACAGCTTAGTAATCTGCCTTAGCTTTTCCCTTATCCTTTTTCGATCCTTCGGGACGTTCAGTCTTAGCTGCATTCATATGGTTCAAGCAAGGGTGATCATAACTAGCTCAGCAAGTATTACAATTTAATAACAACATGCTTGAAACATATAAATCGTATATCTTCAATAAAGATTATTTGTAAAGAAAAATAAAACTTGCTAAGCTGTGAACATTATTATAACTAATAATGTTATCCTGAGCAGGTGTTATGGAATAAGTGGAATCATTTGTTCCAGACATGTGATCATTAATTTCAGGATGAACAATAATGATATGTTCTTTTAGATCATTATTAATGTATAGAATTAATTCTTGATTATTCAATAGAATATCGTAGAAACATAATGTCACTATAAGATTTGAATTACTTGGTAATGCGTGAATAGCCAAGATATTCTCAAATAGGGTACCTCAAGGATCAGTTCAATTAGCTAAGACATGATTTATAATAGTTCAAAGAATAGAACATTATTCAATTTCACTACGTACGAATTACAACAATCATTATAGATGTGAATAACTATCAATAATTATTCACTACCATGCTTGAAAAATAGTAACTCAAGTTGAGTTAGGAAACTTGCATTTCGCGTTGATTACTGCTACACAATATAATTAACTGCGTTCGTAAGACCTATAATCAATAATGTCGGTCTCACAATTAGTATATTTTTTCATAACACACAACACTGTAATTCACAGTAAATCTTCTCCTAGACACATTACCATATTGTCACATCAATGTTTATAACCTATATAAACACTTAACAAGTCTAACTAGATTGGTCTGGTTGGACTTCGGTCCGTTCTCAGTGTTCTGGTCACCTTATCCGACAATTGACACATTGATTGTCAATTAAATTTGGTCTCTAAGCTTCAATATTATTTTAGATAAATTAAATATAGTTTATAATATTTTTCAAAAACTTTTAATAATTTATAAATAATTATTATAATTTATAATAATTTTGCCAACACTTAAATCATTTTTAAAGGATTTAATTATCAAATAATTTTATCATTATTAATATTTAATAATATAAAAATATTAATAACATACTTGTCAAAATATTAAAGATATTATTATATTTTAAATCATTAATATTCTACTTAAATGATTTTTAAAATAATTAAAATCATTTTTAAATAATCACCATTAATATTTAAATATTAATAAAATTATTATCAAAATATTAAAAGACATTAATTATAACTTAAAATACTTTTAAATCATTCTTCTCATTTTTAAATCAATAAAACCATTTTTAATTCATTTATTTAATTAATTAAATAAATAATCTAATATCATTAATATTAATTTATTAATGAGAATTCTCTAAAAATATTGAAAATTATATTTTATAATTCAAAATATTTTCTAACACTTTATTCTTATTTAAAATGATTTTTAAATTAATAAAATAATTTTTATCTTATTTATTTAATTTAATAATTAAATAAATCTAATATCATTAATATTAATTTATTAATGAAAATTCTCCAAAAATATGAAAGTTACATGTTATAACTCAAAATATTTTTAAATACATTATTCTTATTTAAAATGATTTTTATATAATTAAACTCATTTTTCTCTAATTTATTTAATACAATAATTAAATAAATTAAATAGCATTAATTTTCAAATATTTATAATTATTAATGAAAAATATTCCAAATAATCAGAAAGTATTTTTCATAATTTAAAATAATTTTTAAAATCATTTTTGATACTGGCAAAGCACTCTTCGCGCTTGTGAAATTACACATGTACTCGTAATGAATATTATTTGTTGTATTCGTAAGTAATGATTTTGGGATAGCTAGCAGAGTCTCCTTCTGATTTGCTTATTAATATTTTGACCTCATTGAACATATCGTTCGTCTATTTCCTAATTAACAATCAATGCTCAGTATTAATACAATAATTGCTGAATGTAATTACTGTAACCATTATTAAGTAATGCCTTCTTACTTAAGAATCAATAATTCAAAAATATTGTGTAATGCCTGCCGTGTGCTACTGTGCAACCATGCGTATTACTGTATTTTAACCACCAGGTATTCTAACAGTGTTAACGGTAACAATTACACTATTATTTATAAAAACTCAAACTTGTCGTTTTCTTCATCCAATAGTTATTCTATTATGGGGCCCACAAATGGCTGCGCTGTCGTACGAATTTTCCCCGACAACAAGTATATTCCACGACCAAACGAATATTCCCCGATAAAAATAAATATTTTATAACCACTTGCTTATTTTGTAAAATTATATTACGTACTAATAATCATAATTATATTATGATAATATAATTTTCTTCTTTTTAGAATAATAAAGAATGGAATAATACCACCTTTAATTCTCTGCTTATGGAATATTGGAAATGATATAGAAAGAATGTAATAACTTATGCGATAACTAATGGGTTTTATATTGCCCTAAACTGGTAGACTAAGTTGTTAGTCTAATTTGGACAAAGGAAATGGTAATAATGTTAATCATTCTATTTTAATATACATTGAACAACTGATTTTATTTTATTGATTCAATAATTGATGCGTTGATATTTTATATTATTGTTGTTTCAATAATTGTCACTGCACAGTATTTCCCATTATCAGATCAATAATTCATATTATTTGAATAATATTATTAGATATCATTATTGGCAATGTCTAGAAAGTTCTGTCAAGGAGAAGTTTGGTCACCTAATTGCGCGCCAATAAGGAGAAATTCTTATTGGAAAGCCCCCACTTTCCTAGGAACGGCCTGGTTGTCATAAATGTGATTCTGTAATATTATTTGTGAATAATTAATTATTGATTCATATGATAAGGAAATATTTATTTTATGTGGATATAAATGTTGGATATATTTATTGTGGTTAAAAATGAAGGAGTTAATGTTGAGATGTTTTATCAGTATTTTTGTCGGAATGAAGGAATTAAAAATTAAATCAGTGTTTTTGAGATATATTGTGTGAGTTATAATTTTTAATCTGACCGTTGGATCATTGTAATTTCTGGATATGTTATACATATATAAGTTGAGTATATGTCCACAAATTTTGAACCGTTAAAAATGAACGTATGATTTTTTATGAATGTTAAGAGGTGACTGATTCAGAAATTAGGTTTATAAATGATTTTGGTGGAAAATTCTAGAATTAAGTGGGCCCCACTTGTGGTTGGTGAAGAAATGTGCTGAATTTTTTTCAAATGTGATGGGTGTGAATAGTAGCAGGTAAAGCCATCAGGTTGTAGGTCAATTATGCTAACATTTTCCTATAAATAGAGGGCTAAGTTAGAATTGAAATCACACCAGAAACAAGTTTTCTCTCTTTCTCTCTCTAGATTATTGAGTGTATTTTGTGAGTATTTAAATACTTTGTGAGTTTCTATTCATCAGTGAAAGTTTCCTTCAGCCTTATTGTGAAGCTCCCAAAATAGGTCCATTCCATCCAACCCATTAAAGACTGCATACAATAAAAATCTTGGAATTAGATCAAGTAATAGAGATCAACCACCAGAATAATTGAACAAAATAGTACCTTGTGAATGTGTTTGGACATATATAATTGAATATTGTGATGGTCTGGTTTGACACATGGGAGAGTGGGTGGAAGTTGTTTACCAACTAAAGCAAGCTATTATCACATTCCCCCTCCTTTTTTCTCTCTAATGGTCCTGCCAAGTGGCCTAGAGTGTCCCAATTTTTGTTTTCTTTTTATGCTTTATTTAGCAAACTTAATGTCTAAAATGCACCCCCCCCCTCAATTGGGCTAAGCTTGGGCTTCTAAATTAATTTGATTGGACCAACACTTGGGCCACCATAATTAACCTCTTTGGACTTTTAGATTTAGTTTCTTGGGCCATAAAAAATAACATATCTTCATACTTTTAATAATATCATTCCCTAATTATTTAATTAGGGTTTTCATTTACTCCATAATAATTTAAATCCTCATTCATGTACACTTAATTTCTTAATCTAATTAATCTTACCTTAATTAGGTTATACAATTCATTAATTGAGATATATAAAATAAATCTCTTGGAGTTAGTATATATTCTACATACCATAATTCTCCCATCCCATAACCCTTAAGTTGAATAAATTTTTCATTCCTAATATATAATTAGGATTACTATAGTTTCTTTTATTTGTTTGTATAATAAAGATGTATAAACCATCTCATAATATTCATATTCATTACTTACATAACTTTTAACCCTTAGGGTTTTATAAATTTGTGGTCATGATACTATAGCCCAAAATGTATGACGAAGACCCAAAATATAACCAAGGTTTCCGAATTACTGGTGCTTGAAAAGATTCTTATGTTCATTATCATTGGCCCGTAGTTTATGTGATATACTGAAAATATTATATCATAATATTGTCAGTTAATGGGTGTTAGCCGAAGATTAGATTTTGTAATTAGATTAGGATTTTCTAATTACTTATAACTTTAAAATTAGGATTAATATTTCATATCTATCATTAAAATTATTTAATTAACACTCAGTCTTTCCCTAATTACAAATTAGGGTTCCTAAACCAGAAATTAGGGTTTCAAATTTTGAAATTAGGGTTTTCTAACTAATTTGTTAAGATTAATCCTAATTAATCTTATAATTATTTACACTTACTCCATCAGGTTCCCAATTTAGGGTTTCATGCATCGAATTAGGGTTTTAGATTCCTGGAACTGAAATTAGATTTTCCAGAACCGGTTTTTAGGGTTTCTTATTAATCGCTAGGGTTTTCTAAATGAACGTTGACGCTCTTAATATATACTTAGGGTTTGTTACAGATATCGTTTATCTGGTCAACCCTTGACCCTTAACCACATTCTGAATACATAAAAGACCATATACACAAAACATACCAAAAAGATAACTTATTTTGTTTTACTGGTGCTTTATATCTATTCGTCTGTAACATCAAGAGTCTTCTATATAGCCATGGTTTTAGACCTTACTCAAACCTCCTCATTTTTCTCTCCTCAGTGTCGACCTGGTAAGGTGCAAACCTCACTAATTCATTGAATTTTGCGGCATATTAAGGTACCGTCATGTCTTCCTTCTTGCTTCAGCTCCAGGAATCGCATCTCCATGCGACTCTGCATACTAACCGAAAAATAGTTCTCAAAAACGATTTTCTTAAACCCTTCCCAAGGTATCACACCTTCTCCAGCCCCGGTCTGGTTTGCCTCCCACCAGAAGTTATGTGGTTTGACATAACTTTTAATATAAATGGGGCCTGAACTGGTATTAGAGGTATAGATTAGTTTAATACTCTTTTCATTTTTACATTTTATAATTACCATGTAAGTAAAATACAGTAATTACAATATTTGCATTGTTATATCTGTAACCAATCTCATACATTAAACGTATTTACACTCGATGAACATATACCCACTAGTAAATTATTTGGTTGTCCCAAGACAACTTATTCCATCTTTATAATCAGTCATTGTGACGCCTCCAAAACAGGTATACATCACTCATCTTGAGTCGTCAGATACATTGTACATAAATTCAAATACAACTTAATTATACAACAGTCGTGTAAAATACGACAAAACATAGATGAGAGTTTAAACAAGAATATTGTCATCTAGAATAATTTTTATACTTACTCCAATAGTATAAGTTGTGTTAATATTTTTAAAGAATGGAATAATACCACCTTTAATTCTCTGCTTATGATGTCTTGTTTATAAAATAGTAATATTATTTCGTTTCAGATTTTGAATTCTACACTCATTTTGATAAGTATTGCTTCTATACTCCTTGAAATTAGTAGAATATCCTTAAAATTTGCGCTTCATCTAGTATCTTTTGACAAGAATATTTTTCTGAATATTCTTGTTAAATTTTAGTCTTTTCATGCTGAGGTACTATCCACAAAGTACTATTCACGAGATACTATTCACTCAGATACTATTCACCCGGGGTACTATTCATGACAAAAATTGATTTCCTTTCTGTCTAAATTATTTTTGATACAATATTATTCTTGAATTTTACTCCACAAAGAAATATCATGTTGACAATTTGGACATTCTTGAACTCTGGATAAATTGAATTATAAATCTTTAAAATTTATCCTTGCTCTCATTTAATTGAATTTTTATATCATTGTCATCATCCTCATGCTTATATTGTGATGAAAGTCATCTTTGGCCATACTGCATAGATAGACTATTGATTGGTATGATTATGACCAGGAATTATGTATCGGTAATATCATGACCTGTAATATTACAAATGATATGGTAAAAGTCCTCATTGGCCCATACTAATTATAACTACAAAGTTACTTTTCTCGTTTAATACTCTTTTCATTTTTATACTTGAAAAGGATATCCGACACTAAGGCCATCCACTCGTCTTTACTTACGAGCACTTCTAGGTGATCAGCCTACTGTACTCCATATTTAATGACCATGGGTGTATTATGATTCATCTAAGACTTTTATCTTGTTAGTTAAAATGGTTTTAAAACGATCTCAACTTCGTAAAGGTGTCTCAAATAGTGTACCTCAAGGATCAGTTCAATTAGCTAAGACAGGATTTATAAATAGTTCAAAGAATAGAACATTATTCAATTTCACTACGTATGAATTACAACAATCATTATAGATGTGAATAACTATCAATAATTATTCACTACCATGCTTGAAAAATAGTAACGCAAGTTGAGTTAGGAAACTTGCATTTCGCGTTGATTACTGCTACACAATATAATTAACTGCGTTCGTAAGACCTATAATCAATAATGTCGGTCTCACAATTAGTATAATTTTTCATAACACACAACACTGTAATTCACAGTAAATCTTCTCCTAGACACATTACCACATTGTCACATCAGTGTTTATAACCTATATAAACACTTAACAAGTCTAACTAGATCGGTCTGGTTGGACTTCGGTCCGTTCTCAGTGTTCTGGTCACCTTATCCGACAATTAACACATTGATTGTCAATTAAACTTGGTCTCTAAGCTTCAATATTATTTTAGATAAATTAAATATCGTTTATAATATTTTTCGGAAACTTTTAATAATTTATAAATAATTATTATAATTTATAATAATTTTTCCAACACTTAAATCATTTTTAAAGGATTTAATTATCAAATAATTTTATCATTATTAATATTTAATAATATAAAAATATTAAAAACATACTTGTTAAAATATTAAAGTTATTATTATATTTTAAATCATTAATATTCTATTTAAATGATTTTTAAAATAATTAAAATTATTTTTTAATAATCACCATTAATATTTAAATATTAATAAAATTATTATCAAAATATTAAAAGTCATTAATTATAACTTAAAATATTTTTAAATCATTCTTCTAATTTTTAAATGATTTTTAAATCAATAAAACCATTTTAAATTCATTTATTTAATTAATTAAATAAATAATATAATATCATTAATATTAATTTATTAATGAGAATTCTATGAAAATATTGAAAATTATATTTTATAATTCAAAATATTTTCTAACACTTTATTCTTATTTAAAATGATTTTTAAATTAATAAAATAATTTTTATCTTATTTATTTAATTTAATAATTAAATAAATCTAATATCATTAATATTAATTTATTAATGAAAATTCTCCAAAAATATTAAAGTTACATTTTATAACTCAAAATTTTTTTAAATACATTATTCTTATTTAAAATGATTTTTATATAATTAAACTCATTTTTCTCTAATTTATTTAATACACTAATTAAATAAATTAAATAGCATTGATATTCAAATATTTATAATTATTAATGAAAAATATTCCAAATAATCAGAAAGTATTTTTCATAATTTAAAATAATTTTTAAAACCATTTTTGGTAATTTTTATAATTTATTTCTATTTTTAAGTATTTTCCGGAATATTCAGAAAATAAAATAATTAAAACCGTCGCTATAGCCCTTTAGCGACACAAAGCGTCGCTGTTGGTGTTCTTGAGCGTCAAGAACACTGACAGCTTCGTGTTTAAGGGTCATCGTTTGACCACGATTCATTCTCTGTGTAATGCGTTTCTGGGCTATCTTGAAATGTGATTGTGTAGTGTTTATGTAACACTACAACATCCAAGCATCTTATTAGTCATACAACAAAACAACAAAACGATCTAATCTCTCAAACATTCTGTCAGACGAAATCTGGGTTTTATGGGTAACCCGAAAACCTAGACAGTGTTTATTAGACACTTTCAATCACGATTTGATCAAGGTTCTGATCATCTTATGGGTGTGTTCTTGGTTCCAACAGGTATTACACATTACAAGGAACAATAACATAACACTAAATCAGTTCGAAGACATCAAAATCACCATATTTAATATGGTTAAACATTGTCAGAAATTGTGTTCTACCGGTTTCTGGGTTTTCTAGAAACAGCAACCATAATCTACAGGCCTAATTTGACCATTTCCTCTGTTCGATCTGATGATGGTTTAAAGGATCTGAAGGCATAGATGTACACTCCAGACAACAGACTACAAGTATATGACAACAACATCAACATAACACTAAAAGCCGGACAGATCAAGAAGCTTAAAATCATTGTCAGACGGTGATCATGCATTTCTGGGTTACCCAGATTATACTCGGTCATGCCCGGTCAACGGGTTTTGACCGATTATATCTTCGAATCCAGACATTTAATGACTCTGATTTCTTTTGAAGACTAAAGACCACATACCAGGCTACATGTAACAACGTTAAAACATTCAAAAACATAAACGAACAACAATCTATGGCTCCTGACATTTGCTTGTCAGACCAAAAATTTTGTTCTTTGACAATTTTGAAAATCTTTACTTTTAAAGCATTTTGATGTTATGGATCTATGGTATATCACCATAGATCATCATATAACATCATATTACACTAATAAAAACACAAAATCACAAACTCTAACTTGGCATACATGATCAAAATATAAATCTAGGGTTTATACCTCTCTTATCAAATCTTGGATCTTGATCTTCCTAAATGATCTTGGGTGTTTAGTGGGCTATTTATGTGACTGGGTTACTTGCTATTTTCGGAGATTTGAGATAGAATGAGAGTTGGTGAGAGCTTGTATACAAAATGACTAATAAAATGGACTTTCTCTCTCTAAATCTCTTATATAAGCTTAGATGTTGCTTGGATCTGAGATTTTTGGCTGATTTGGCTGGTGTTTTGTCTCACAAAGTCAAAGTAGTTGTTAACCCACTAAAGTTGCTAGCATTTTTACAAGTTATCATTTAAAGAAAATAAAAAAGAGCATTTTGGTCATTTGTATTTTATTTTTAATGGCATACTTGGAATTTGTCACACCCTTAAGGTTTAACCCTTAGGGTTTAAACCTAAGGTTCTAACCCTTAGGTTTTAAATCACTAACTTTCTAGAATTTTCTAAATTAGGGTTTTAATTTAGAAAATTAAAATTTTGAAACTAAAATTAGGTTTTCCTAATTAAATTAGGTTTTCCTAATTAAATTAGGTTTTCTTAAACATATCAACGTTTAATAAAATATAATTAGGGTTGCCTAATTAGGGTTTATAAATCCTGAATATGAAATTAGGGTTTTAATTAAAAAAAATTAAAATTTCTAAATTACAATTAGGGTTTGTAAAATAAAAATTAAGATAACTAAAATATAATTAGGGTTTTGTAATCGTATTATAGTTTTATAAATACCTTAGGCTTGTCAATTAGGATTAGATGTAAGGCCCCAACTTTTTATAAATGAAGATTTAATTTCCTCTATTTATCATTTTAAAATAGTAAGGGTTGATTTGATTAATGTGATTAGTTATTGGTAAAATGCGCAAATATTTTAAAATAAGCAGGTGTTTATAAAATATTCATTATTGTCAGGGAATATTCGTTTAGTCGGGGAATATTCTTGCTATCGGGGAATATTTGTACGACGGCGCAGCCTTGTGTGGGCCCCATAACGGAAAGCGATTGGATGAAGAAAACGACAAGTATAAGTTGTTTATAAATAACGGCGTAGTTGTTACCGTTAATACTGTTGGAATACCCGGTGGTTAAAACACGATAATACACGTTATTGCACAGTAGCACACGGTATTGCACCAATTATTGATTCTTACGTAAAAAGGAACTACTCAATAATTGTTATAGTAATTACTGTTCAGTATTTTATTGATTAAATAATTGCTACGTTGATATTTTATATTACTGTTGTTTCAATAATTGTCACTACACATTATTTTCCATTATCGAAGCAATAATTCATATTATCTGAATAATATTATTAGAAAACCTTATTGGCAATGTCTAGAAAGTTCTATCTAAGGAGAGCGGTCACCTAATTGCGCGTCAGTAAGGAGAAATTCTTATTGGAAAGCCCCCTCTTTCTTGGGAACTGCCTGGTTGTCAATATTGTGATTCTGTAATATTATTTGTCAATAATTAATTATATGATTTATATGATAAAGAAAATATTCATTTTATGTGGATATAGATGGAGAAAATTTTTAAAGTGACAATTGTTGAAAATCGATATTTTATCTTTTCTGATAAAATAATATTTTATTATATTATTATAATATAATAATGATGATATTTTTACAATGAATGTGTGATATATGAGTATATGAGGAGGAAGAATATTTTTGTTGCATTAAATGATTAACACATGTTTTGTGTGTCGGTGGACCCTATTTCTTGACCGAAATTTGATTACAGCCTGTAAAATTGTGCGTATGTTGATTTCGGTCAATGAATATGTGATATATGAGTATATGAGGAAGAAGAGTATTTTTGTTGCATTAAATTATTAACACATATTTTGTGTGTCGGTGGACCCCATATCTGGACTGAAATTTTATTATAGCCTGTAAAATCGTCCGTATGTGAATTTCGGTCAATTTTTGTTTGAAATTTGGAAAAACTTTCTTCTGCAAAGTTGTAGAGAATTGAATTTCCTATAAAATGTCGCGAGATTCAAATTTTCTGATAAAAGAGCTATTTATTATGAATTATTGAAGTTCTGAAGTTCTGAAATAATTAATTTTTGGAAGTTTTATTTATTTTTATTTAAAAAAACATTTCTTATACTTGGTGGGCATCATTAACATGTGCAAGGTGGTTGAGTTCAGATCTTAGAATTTGTGCGTAGGAATTTATATATAATATATTATTATTTTATTAAATTTTCTGCTTTGATATTCTAAGCAATTTCCTCGAAATAGGGTTGGTGCTTAGGTTAGAATTGAAATTCACACCACAAACACAAGTTTTCTCTCTTTCTCTCTCTATATATCGAGCGTATTTTTGTGAGTATTTTAGTACTTTGAGTATTTCTATACGGTGCATGTTCTTTCAGCACTATATCCAGTATTTCAGTCAGAAGTACTATTCTTTTTGAGGTAAGAGATGTTATTTTATTCGAAAATGATAATATTTCTTCAATATGATTATGCCAGAATATTGTTTGGAATTTTTTATCAAATTTGGAACTTTTCATGTCGGGGTTACTATTCACGAGTTACTATTCACGAATTACTATTCATGAGTACTATTCACGAAGCATGATGATGTTTTTTGTGAAATTTCTATCTTTTGGTGTCAGAGTTACTATTCACGTATACGACACTATTCACGTATACGACACTATTCACGAATACGACACAATTCACAGAAAAATTAAATTTTCTTTTCTATGTCCAAGATTGTCTATTATGATTCCTATCTTTGATTGGATCTATGTTTTGGTCTTCGTTCTTGAATTTTACTTCACTCTGATTATGTATGAAGTATTTTTGAACTTGGATTGTGTAAAATACGAATCCTTAATATTTATTTTTTGTTTCACTGGATTCGTTTTCTTTAAAATATTTCTCATCATCCTCAGTCCTAAATGATGATATTACTGAATATCTTTGGCCTATAGTGCAAAGATGAATGATTTTATAATGAATATCTTTGGCCCGTAGTGCAAAGATGAACAGGTGTTTAGATGAACATGACCAACTGATGAATATCTTTGGCCCGTAGTGCAAAGATGAACAGGTGTTGAGATGAACATAACCAACTGATGAATATTTTTAGCCTGTAGTTTAAAGATAACTATTTAATTCAAGATGTATATTGATTGATGTTATAGGGATAAAATATCGAGGATGGACTTTTAAATTCATAGATGATAGTAGATTTCATTCTCTACTTAACTCTTCTAATGAATTATTATTTTCGCTGCAGTTGTTGATCTAAAACTTGTTGTCTATTGTACATTATCTTAGTCATAATGTTCATTTGTTGTAATTCATTTGTTGTACATTATCTTAGTCATAATGTTCATTTGTTGTAACTCTTCTAATTCATTTGTTGTACATTATCTTAGTCATAATGTTCTTTACTGGGCTAGTTGAGCTCACCCTTTTCCTTTTTGTCCCATTTTTCTTCTTAAGAGGCGAGAATGTAGCGAGTACTAGTCGCGGTGTGGAATGATGGTTCTAGAAGTAGTTCTAGTAGTCCTCACTATTCTGTAAAATAATGTATCAATAATTGTAATGAGGACTTATTTGCGTGTGGATATTGTCTAGAAGATAATATTTGTATTTAAACTCACAGTTTATATGTTACCGTATTTTGCACGACAATTGTATTAATGAAGTTATAGTTGTTTCTATCCCATGTTTTTGGCGACTCGGAATGGGTGTTGTATACCTATTTTGGGTGGCGTCACAGTTGGTATCAGAGTTTAGGGATATGATCTCTGGCGGAGATCAGGGAATAGAACTAGGAGGGGAGAGATGAGTAAATCCTTCGCTAGTGTGTCCTACCTAAGCTTATTTGTTTGTCGGTCATAATATAGAGGTATTATGTGATTTGTTAATTTGTTTAATTAACCCTTGTTTTATGGCAGTATTTGAGAATGTCGACTGAGAATGTTAACAGTGGAGTAAATGAGACCGTGGAGACACCTTTGCTCACAAATGAGGAGAACGTGCAACAAGCTGGCAATGTTCCTCTTGTGAACAACACCACTGAGCAGATGACGAGCGATGGTATATTTAGGAATTTTCTAGAATTCATGCAAAACCAAACGAGAAAGACTACTGTTCAAAATGCAGGTGAAAACACTGGCAACTCATGGATGGTCACCGCTAAGCAGTTCAAGTAGTTAGGACCGCCGGAGTTTTTGGGAAAGCCAGAACCACTTACGGCAGAGACATGGATAAAGCAGATCACTAATATATTTGATGTCTTGGGATTCTCAGAGGAACAAAAGGTTCTTTTCGCCAGTTTCATGTTACGAGGAGAGGCAGATTATTGGTGGAAATCCGTAAAACGTACTCAGCCTACCGCACTGAAGATGTCTTGGGAGAAGTTCCAAGAATTGTTCAATGACAAGTACTTTCCCGAAAGTATTCGTCACATGAAGGAGGTAGAGTTCATCAAGCTGGAGCAAAACAATATGAATGTGTCGTAGTACGAAGCTAAGTTTGCCGAGTTATCCCGATTTGCATCCCATTTGGTTGATAATGAGGAGAGAATGACGTGAATGTTTCTACGAGGTTTGAAACCCAAAATACGTTAATACCTCATTTCTCACAAACTTTGTTTATATTCAGATGTTGTGAATAAGGCTCAGTTATTGGAGCGCGGTAATGAGTCAGCTCAACTCAAGAATAATGACCAACAACTCGATGATAATCGTACCGGTGGCGACGGTCATTGGAACAATGATAACCATCGTGGAGGAAATTATCATGCTAGAAATGGTAACCACTTCAGTGGTAATCATGGCCAAGATAATAGAAGAAATAACTCAAGTGGAAATTTCAAGAAGAGAAGATTTAACAATGATGGGAAGACGTCGGCACCAACACCAGCAACGAATTTTAGAGGAGGAGAAAGACCGCCAGTTAGATGCTACAAATGCGGAGAAGAGGGACACATAAGTCCAAACTGTTCACAGCCTTCTAAGGTATTTTATAATTGTGGAAAAGAAGGCCATATAGCTCGAGATTGTACGGTAGCGAAACCCAATCCAGCGGAGATGGTGATTCAAAAGGCTGTCCCAGAAAAGTCAAAGTTAACGGTTCCTGAAAGAACATTTTTCGTGAATGGTCAGAATGCGAGGAACCCGAACAAAGTTAGCACGAGTTAGTTAATTATAAATTCTTATGAAGTTTATACCTTATTAGATACTGGTTCTACCCATTCATTTATCTCTCCTGCTTATACTCAACGTTTAAACTTGACTCCGGAGAAAATTAGATTTTGACTTATCTGTTAAAACTCCGTTATGAGAAACTTTCGTTACATCCACTATTTATAAATCTTGTTTGATCCAAGTTGGCACCATCACATTACCTGTTGACCTTATTTCTTTAAAGATACTTGCTTTTGATGTGATTTTGGGGATTGATTGATTAACTACTCATCATGACAAAATTGATTGCTTTCGTAAGGTTGTTAGTTTTCATATTCCTAAGCAACCTGTTATTCAAATTCAAGAAACCAAACCATTGAAGTCAAACTCTTTCATATCAAGCCATAAAGTCATTCATTTATTAAAAAATGGATGTCAAGTTTTCTTAGCCCATGTTGTGGACTTGAACAAAAATATGTCAGATTTGAATGATATTTCTATTGTTAGTAAATTTCCTGATGTATTTCCTGAAGAATTTCTTGGCTTACTCCCAAAGTGTGATATTGAATTTTGTATCGACTTTGAACCCGGTACAAAACCCCATTTCTAAAATCTCATGGCTCCTATTGAACTTCAGGAGTTAAAAATTCAACTGTAGAAGTTTGTACCTGAGCCTTTATCTGGTGACTTCCTTTGTGGAATGCACCGAAGACAGACTCTCCATAGGGGATGCCATATTTGTGTGATAGTAAACTGATAGGTACCATTGTGACGTGCTATCCAAGATTGGGATATGAGTCATAGTTGAGAGCAACCTAAGTCAGTAATCGAAATACGTAGCTTTTTAGGCTTAGTTGATTATTATCGGAGATTCGTGGAAAGATTTTCTCGAATCTCTACTCCATTAACTTAGCTGACTCGTAGAGATACAAAATTCGAATGAAGCGAGGAATATAAAACGAGCTTCCAAGAACTCAACATGCAGAAACGACGTTGGCTCGAGCTGTTGAAAGATTACGACCATACCATTCAATACCATCCTGGAAAAAAAAACGAACATGGTAGCTGACGCGTTGAGTAAAAGATCATATGCGTTTACGAGTGCGATATTGTTAACACAAAGACCCATTTCGTATGACTTACAGAAGATGGAGATAGAGTTAAAGATTCCAAGAACTTGCGTGATGATAATGAATATACGATTAAAATCGACTTTAATCGATAAATTTAAAGATGCTCAAGCTACAGACTTGGAGTTGATGAATATGAAGAAGAAGATGCAAGAAGTCGTTATTCCAAAAGCGAGAGTCGGCGATGTGAGGAAAGCTCAAACCATCGATTTATTAGTCCATTAGAAATCCTCGATCGAATAGGAACTGTGGCCTATAGACACATTTTACCGCCAAGTGTGACGCATGTTCATAACATTTTTTGCGTATCGATGTTACGTAAATATGTGGACGACCCGAACCACATTATTGAGTTAGAACCAGACGAGATAACAAAAGATTTAACGTACGAGGAGGTACCAGTCAAGATCTTGGATGGGAAGGAGCATGTCCTACGCATGTCAATTTCGAGGACGAAATTTCATAAGGAGGGGAGGTTGTAAGGCCCCAACTTTTTATAAATGAAGATTTAATTTCCCTATTTATCATTTTGAAATAGTAAGGGTTGATTTGATTAATGTGGTTAGTTATGGGTAAAATGCGTAAATCTTTTAAAATAAGCAGGTGGTTATAAAATATTCATTATTGTCGGGGAATATTCGTTTAGTCGTGGAATATTCTTGCTGTCGGGGAATATTCGTACGACGGCGCATCCTTATGTGGGCCCCATAACAAAAAGTGATTCGATGAAGAAAATGACAAGTATAAGTTGTTTATAAATAACGGCGTAGTTGTTACTTTAATACTGTTTGAATACCCGGTGGTTAAAACACAGTAATATGCGATGTTACACAGTAGTACACGGTATTGCACCAATTATTGAATCTTACGTAAGAAGGCCCTACTCAATAATTGTTACAGTAATTACTGTTCAGTATTTTATTGATTAAATAATTGCTACGTTGATATTTTATATTACTGTTGTTTCAATAATTGTTACTACACAGTATTTTCCATTATCGAAGCAATAATTCATATTATCTAAATAATATTATTAGAAAACATTATTGGCAATGTCTAGAAATTTCAGTCTAAGGAGTGGTTTGGTCACCTAATTGCGCGCCAGTAAGGAGAAATTCTTATTGGAAAGCCCCCTCTTTCCTGGGAACTGTCTGGTTGTCAATATTGTGATTCTGTAATATTATTTGTGAATAATTAATTATTGATTTATATGATAAGGAAAATATTCATTTTAAGTGGATATAGATGGAGAAAATTTTTAAAGTGACAATTGTTGAAAATTGATATTTTCTCTTTTCTGATAAAATAATATTTTATTATATTATTATAATATAATAATGATTATATTTTTACAATAAATGTGTGATATATGAGTATGTGAGGAGGAAGAGTATTTTTGTTCCATTAAATGATTAACCCATGTTTTGTGTGTCGGCGAACCCCATTTCTTGACTGAAACTTGATTATAGCCTCTAAAATCGTTCCTATGTGGATTTCGGTCTATTTTTGTTTGGAATTTGGAAAAATTTTCTTCTGCAAAGTTTTAGAGAATTAAATTTCCTATAAAAAGTTGCGAGATTCGAATTTTCTGATAAAAGGGCTATTTATTATGAATTATTGAATTTCTGAAGTTCCGAAATAATTGATTTTTGGAAGGTTTATTTATTTTTTATTAATAAAAACGTTTTTTATACTTGGTGGGCATCATTAAAATGTGCAAGGTGGATGATTTCAGATCTTAGATTGTGTGCGTAGGAATTTATATATAATATATTATTATTATATTAAATTTTCTGCTTAGGTGTTCTAAGCAATTTCCTATAAATAGGGTGCTTAGGTTAGAATTGAAAATCACACCAGAAACCCAAGTTTTCTCTCTCTTTATCTCTCTATATATCGAGCGTATTTTTGTGAGTATTTTAGTACTTTGAGTATTGCTATACGGTGCAAGTTTTTTCAGCA
Source organism: Panax japonicus (assembly GCA_020205505.1). Classification (NCBI taxonomy): domain Eukaryota; kingdom Viridiplantae; phylum Streptophyta; class Magnoliopsida; order Apiales; family Araliaceae; genus Panax; species Panax japonicus. The sequence goes on along the minus strand of JAINUV010000743.1, from coordinate 59,742 downwards.
CTATATCCAGTATTCCAGTCAGAAGTACTATTCTTTCTGAGGTAAGGGATGTTATTTTATTCGAAAATGATAATATTTCTTCAATATCATTATGCCAAAATATTGTTTGGAAATTTTTATCAAATTTAGAACTTTTCATGTCGGGGTTACTATTCACAATTTACTATTCATGAGTTACTATTCACGAGTTACTATTCACGAGTACTATTCATGAAGCATGATGATGTTTTTTGTGAAATTTCTATCTTTTGGTGTCATAGTTACTATTCACGTATACGGCACTATTCACGTATACGTCACTATTCACGAATACGACACAATTCACAGAAAAATTAAATTTTCTTTTCTATGTCCAAGATTGTCTGTTATGATTCCTATCTTTGATTGGATCTATGTTTTGGTCTTCATTCTTGAATTTTACTTCACTCTGATTATTTATGAAGTATTTTTGAACTTGGATTGTGTAAAGTACGAATCCTTAATATTGTTCTTTTATTTCACTGGATTCATTTTCTTTAAAATATTTTTCATCATCCTCAGTCCTAAATGATGATATTACTGAATATCTTTGGCCTGTAGTGCAAAGATGAATGATTTTATAATGAATATCTTTGGCCCGTAGTGTAAAGATGAACAGGTGTTTAGATGAACATGACCAACTGATGAATATCTTTGGCCCGTAGTGCAAAGATGAACAGGTGTTGAGATGAACATGACCAACTGATGAATATCTTTGGCATGTAGTGCAAAGATGACTATTTGATTCAAGATGTATATTAATTGAAGTTATTAGGATAAAATATCGAGGATAGACTTTTAAATTCATAGATGATAGTAGATTTCATTCTCTACTTAACTCTTCTAATAAATTGTTGTTTCCGCTGCAGTTGTTGATCTAAAACTTGTTGTCTATTGTATTCTATCAGATTTTTCCCTGTTGAAGACTAAGGATAATTTGTTATACATTATCTTAGTCATAATGTTCTTTACTGAGCTAGTTGAGCTCACCCTTTTCCTTTTTGTCCCATTTATCTTCTCAGTAGGCGAGAATGTAACGAGTACTAGTCGGGGTGTGGAATGATGGTTCTAGAAGTGGTTCTAGTAGTTCTCTAAAATAATGTATCAATTATTATAATGAGGACTTATTTGAGTGTGTTATTGTCTACAAGACAATATTTGTATTTAAACTCACAGTTTATATGTTACCGTATTTTACACGACAATTGTATTAATGAAGTTGTAGTTGTTTCTGTCCCATATTTTTGGCGACTCAGAATGGGTGTTGTATACCTATTTTGGGGGGCGTCACAGTTGGTATCAGAGCTTAGGGATATGATCTCTGGTGGAGATCAGGGAATAGAACTAGGAGGGGAGAGATGAGTAAATCTTTCGCTAGTGTGTCCTACCTAAGCTTATTTGTTGGTCGGTCATAATATAGGGGTATTATGTGATTTGTTAATTTGTTTAATTAACCCTTGTTTTATGGAAGTATTTGAGAATGTCGACTGAGAATGTTAACAATGGTGTAAATGAGACCGTGGAGACACCTTTGCTCACCAATGAGGAGAACGTGCAACAGGCTGGCAATGTTCCTCCTGTGAACAACACCACTGAGCAGATGACGAACGATGGTATGTTTAGCAACTTTCTAGAATTCATGCAAAACCAAATGAGAAAGACTATTGTTCAAAATATAGGTGGAAACACTGGTAACTCACGGATGGTCACCGTTAAGCAGTTCAAGGAGTTAGGACCGCCAAAGTTTTTGGGAAAGCCAGAACCACTTACGGCAGAGACGTGGATAAAGCAGATCACTAAGATATTTGATGTCTTAGGATGCTCAGAGGAGCAAAAGGTTCCTTTCTCCACTTTCATGTTAAGAGGAGAGGAAGATTATTGGTGGGAATCCGTAAAGCGTACTCAGCCTACCGCACTGAAGATGTCTTTGGAGAAGTTCCAAGAATTGTTCAATGACAAGTACTTTCCCAAAAGTATTCGTCACATGAAGGAGGTAGAGTTCATCAAGTTGGAGCAAAACAATATGAACGTGTCGTAGTACGAAGCTAAGTTTGCCGAGTTGTCCCGATTTGCATCCCATTTTGTTGATAATGAGGAGAGAATGACACGAATGTTTCTGCAAGGTTTGAAACCCAAATTACGTCAATACCTCATTTCTCACAAACTTTGTTTATATTCAGATGTTGTGAATAAGGCTCAGTTATTTGAGCGCGATAATGAGTTGGCTCAACTAAAGAATAATGACCAACAACTCGATGATAATCGTACCGGTGGCGACGGTCATTGGAACAATGATAGCCATCGTGGATGAAATTATCATGCCAGAAATGGTAACCACTTCAGTGGTAATCATGGGCAAGATAATAGAAGAAATAACTCAAGTGGAAATTTTAAGAAGAGAAGATTTAACAATGACGGGAAGACGTCGGCACCAACACCAGCAACGAATTTTAAAGGAGGAGAAAGACCGCCAGTTAGATGCTACAGATGTGGAGAAGAGGGACACATAAGTCCAAACTGTTCACAGCCTTCCAAGGTATGTTATAATTGTGGAAAAGAATGTCATATAGCTCGAGATTGTACGGTAGCGAAACCCAATCCAGCGGGGATGGTGACTCAAAAGGCTGTCCTAGAAAAGTCAAAGTCAGCGGTTTCTGGAAGAGCGTTTTTCGTGACCGGTCAGAATGCGAGGAACCCGAAAAAAATTAGCACGGGTTAGTTAATTATAAATTCTTACGAAGTTTACACCTTATTAGATACCGGTTCTACCCATTCATTTATCTCTCTTGCTTATACTCAACGTTTAAACTTGACTTCGGAGAAAATTAGACTTTGAGTTATCTGTTGAAACTCTGTTATGAGAAACTTTCGTTACATCCACTGTTTATAAATCTTGTTTGATCCAAGTTGGGACCATCACATTACCTGTTGACTTTATTTCTTTAAATATACTTGCTTTTGATTTGATTTTGGGGATTGATTGATTAACTACTCATCATGCCAAAATTAATTACTTTCGTAAGGTTGTTAGTTTTCATATTCCTATGCAACCTGTTATTCGAATTCAAGCAACCAAACCATTGAAGTCAAACACTTTCATATCAAGCCATAAAGTCATTCGTTTATTGAAAAATGGATGTCAAGTTTTCTTAGCCCATGTTGTGGACTTGAACAAAAATATGTCAGATTTGAATGATATTTCTATTGTTAGTAAATTTCCTGATGTATTTCCTAAAGAATTTCTTGGCTTACTCCCATAGTGTGATATAGAATTTTGTATCGACTTTGAACACGGTACAAAACCCATTTCTAAAATCTCATGGCTCCTATTGAACTTCAGGAGTTAAAAATTCAACTGTAGAAGTTTGTACTCGAGCCTTTATCTGGTGACTTCCTTTGTGGAATGCACCGAAGCCAGACTCTCCGTAGGGGACGCCATATTTGTGTGATAATAAACTGATAGGTACCATTGTGACGTGCTATCCAAGATTGGGATATGAGTCATAGTTGAGAGCAACCTAAGTCAGTAATCGAAATATGTAGCTTTTTAGGCTTAGTTGGTTATTATCGGAGATTCGTGGAAAGATTTTCTCGAATCTCTACTCCATTAACTCAGCTGACTCGTAGAGATACAAAATTCGAATGGAGCGAGAAATATAAAAATAGCTTCCAAGAACTCAACATGCGTAAATGACGTTGGCTCGAGCTGTTGAAAGATTACGACCATACCATTCAATACCATCATGGAAAAAAAACAAACATGGTAGCTGACGCGTTGAGTAAAAGATCGTATGTGTTTACCAGTGCGATATTGTTAACACAAAGACCCATTTTGTATGACTTACAGAAGATGGAGATAGAGTTGAAGATTCCAAGAACCTGCGTGAAGATAAAGAATATACGATTAAAATCGACTTTAATCGATAAATTTAAAGATGCTCATGCTACAGACTTGGAGTTGATGAATATGAAGAAGAAGATTGAAGAAGTCGTTATTCCAAGAGGGAGAATCGGTGATGTGAGGAAATCTCAAACCTTCGATTTATTAGTCCATTTGAAATCCTCGATCGAATAGGAATTGTGGCCTATAGACACATTTTATCGCCAAGTATGACGCGTGTTCATAACATTTTTCGCGTATCGATGTTACGTAAATATGTGGATGACCCGAACCACATTATTGAATTAGAACCAGACGAGATAGTAGAAGATTTAACGTATGAGGAGGTACCAGTAAAGATCTTGAATGGGATGGAGCATGTCCTACACATGTCAATTTTGAGGATGAAATTTCATAAGGAGGGAAGGTTGTAAGGCCCCAATTTTTTATAAATGAAGATTTAATTTCCTCTACTTATCATTTTGAAATAGTAAGGGTTGATTTGATTAATGTGGTTAGTTATGGGTAAAATGCGCAAATATTTTAAAATATGCAGGTGGTTATAAAATATTCATTATTGTCGGGGAATATTCGTTTAGTCGTGGAATATTCTTGCTGTCGGGGAATATTCGTACGACGGCGCAGCCTTGTGTGGGCCTCATAACGGAAAACGATTGGATGAAGAAAACGACAAGTATAAATTGTTTATAAATAACGGCGTAGTTGTTACCGTTAATACTGTTAGAATACCTGGTGGTTAAAACACAGTAATACGCGTTGTTTCACAGTAGCACACGGTATTGCACCAATTATTGATTCTTACGTAAGAAGGCACTACTCAATAATTATTACAGTAATTACTGTTCAGTATTTTATTGATTCAATAATTGCTAAGTTGATATTTTATATTACTGTTGTTTCAATAATTGTCACTACACAATATTTTCTTTTATCAAAGCAATAATTCATATTATCTGAATAATATTATTAGAAAATATTATTGGCAATGTCTAGAAAGTTCTGTCTAAGGAGAGGTTTGGTCACCTAATTGCGCGCCAGTAAGGAGAAATTCTTATTGGAAAGTCACCTCTTTCTTGGGAACTGCTTGGTTGTCAATATTGTGATTCTGTAATATTATTTGTGAATAATTAATTATTGATTTATATGATAAGGAAAATATTCATTTTATGTGGATATAGATAGAGAAAAATTTTTAAAGTGATAATTGTTGAAAATCGATATTTTATCTTTTCTGATAAAATAATATTTTATTATATTATTATAATATAATAATGATGATATTTTTATAATGAATGTGTGATATATGAGTATATGAGGAGGAAGAATATTTTTGTTGCATTAAATGATTAACACATGTTTTGTGTGTCGGTGGACCCTATTTCTTGACTGAAATTTGATTATAGCCTGTAAAATTGTGCGTATGTGGATTTCGGTCAATTTTTGTTTGGAATTTGGAAAAACTTTCTTCTGTAAAGTTGTAGAGAATTGAATTTCCTATAAAAAGTTACGAGATTCAAATTTTCTGATAAAAGGGCTATTTATTATGAATTATTGAAGTTCTGAAGTCCCGAAATAATTAATTTTTGAAAGTTTTATTTATTTTTATTAATAAAACATTTTTTATACTTGGTGGGCATCATTAACATGTGCAAGGTGGCTGAGTTCAGATCTTAGAATGTGTGCGTAGGAATTTATATATAATATATTATTATTATATTAAATTTTCTGCTTTGGTGTTCTAAGCAATTTTCTATAAATAGGGTGCTTAGGTTAGAATTGAAAATCACACCAGAAACACAAGTTTTTTCTCTCTTTCTCTCTCTATATATCGAGCGTATTTTTGTGAGTATTTTAGTACTTTGAGTATTGCTATACGGTGCAAGTTCTTTCAGCACTATATCCAGTATTTCAGTTAGAAGTACTATTCTTTCTGAGGTAAGGGATGTTATTTTATTCGAAAATGATAATATTTCTTCAATATCATTGTGCCGATATATTGGTTAGAATTTTTTATCAAATTTGGAACTTTTCATGTTGGGGTTACTATTCACGAGTACTATTCACGAAGTATGATGATGTTTTTTGTGAAATTTCTATCTTTTGGTGTCGAAGTTACTATTCATGTATATGGCACTATTCACGAATACAACATTATTCACAGAAAAATTAAATTTTCTTTTCTATGTCCAAGATTGTCTATTATGATTCCTATCTTTGATTGGATCTATGTTTTGGTCTTCATTCTTGAATTTTACTTCACTCTGATTATTTATGAAGTATTTTTGAACTTGGAATGTGTAAAGTACAAATCCTTAATATTTGTTCTTTTGTTTCACTGGATTCGTTTTCCTTAAAATATTTTTCATCATCCTTAGTCCTAAATAATGATATTACTGAATATCTTTGGCCTGTAGTGCAAAGATGAATGGTTTTATAATGAATATCTTTGGCCCGTAGTGCAAAGATGAACATGTGTTTAGATGAACATGGCCAACTGATGAATATCTTTGGCCCGTAGTGCAAAGATGAACAGGTGTTGAGATGAACATGACCAACTGATGAATATCTTTGGCCTGTAGTGCAAAGATGACTATTTGATTCAAGATGTATATTGAATGATGTTACAGGGATAAAATATCGAGGATGGACTTTTAAATTCACTGATGATAGTAGATTTCATTCTCTACTTAACTCTTCTAATGAATTGTTGTTTCCGCTGCAGTTGTTGATCTAAAACTTGTTGTCTATTGTATTCTATCAGATTTTTCTTTGTTGAAGACTAAGAATATTTTGTTGTACATTATCTTTGTAATAATGTTCTTTACTGGGCTAGTTGAGCTCACCCTTTTTCCTTTTTGTCCCATTTTTCTTCTCAGGAGGCAAAAATGTAGCGAGTACTAGTCGGGGTTTGGATGATGGTTCTAGAAGTGGTTCTAGTAGTCCTCACTATTCTGTAAAATAATGTATCAATAATTGTAATGAGGACTTATTTGAGTGTGGATATTGTCTAGAAGACAATATTTGCATTTAAACTCACAGTTTATGTGTTGCCGTATTTTGCACGATAATTGTATTAATGAAGTTGTAGTTGTTTCTGTCCCATGTTTTTGGCAACTCAGAATGGGTGTTGTATACCTATTTTGGGGGGCGTCACATTAGAGTTTCCTAATTTAGGGTTTAGGATTCCCAAATTTAAAATTAGAGTTTCCCGACTTTCGATTGGGGTTTCTAACGGTATGTTAGGATTTCTAATCCTGAGATTAGGTTTTCTAATCTCTTATTAGGGTTTATAAATTTTAAACCTTATCCGATCAATCATTGATCAAAATCTCTATACAGTACAAACACATACTTATCAAAATAATTATTTTAATTATATTTTCTATCGACTCCCTATCCGGACTTAGGATTAGGGTTTCTATTCTCCGTTAAGCACAACTCTACTCTTAATTTTATAAGTCAATACACAAATTGACTTTCTCGAGACTCGTATCATAGAAACTTGTCACAAAATTAATAATCAATATTAATATTTAAAAAAAAATTATTCGAAAATTTTGGATTATTCAAAATTCCGGGTTATCACATTCACCCCTCCTTAAAAGGATTCCGTCCTCGAAATCACCTCTTTCTTATTCTCTACAATCTTTTAAAGTTGTATTATCAATACAATATTCATTTATGTCTCCAATTCTAACCTGTGACTTGAATCTATAAAAGAAAACAGTCCACATAAATTATCTAACTCAATAGTACTCGCGTAAGTTAAGTATTAAGCGAAATTGTTACCTGTTGCTACCTCGTGAACAGTTACTGCATCTTGCGCCGTCATGTTGAATGTACGAGCTGTCGGTCTTCCCGGCTGAGCAGGTCATTTGATCGCCAGTGTTCCACTGTTGTTTCCTTTATTGTTGTTTCCTTTTTTTGCATTCTTCTTTGGACAGTTACAAATTTGATGTTGTAGCAATCCACATGAAAAACAACATGATATCATCTTTGGACTTGGACAATTTGGAGAGATGTGTCCCTCTTGTCCACTGTTAAAACACACTCCTTTCCCCTTCAAACATATTCCCGAATGCTTTTTACCTCAACTTGCACATGGCTCACCTCTTTTTCTAATATCTCCTGTCTTATTACCCGACTAGGTATTCTCGCTCCATTTCCTCTTATTCGGATTACTACCACCACTGTTTCCACCATAATTTGTCTTCTTCTTCTTATCCTAGTGAAATCGAGACGCAGCTTCGCTCCTTCCTTTAGCAATTAATGCTTTCTCCAGTAAATTCGCGAACGTGTTGATCTGCAATACCGTTACCTTGGTGAATATCCCTGGCTTCAGCCCATTTTCGGATCTTCTCGCCTTTCTCACCTCTGTGTCCACCTGATAAGGTGCAAATCTAGCCAACTCATTGAATTTGGCAGCGTATCCTGATACCGACATGTTCTCCTGCTTAAGTTCTAAAAATTTAACTTCCATCTTGGATTTCATGCTCGGCGAGAAGTAGTTCTCAAAGAACAACTCCTTGAATCTTGTCCACACCACCACCGTTGTACCAGCTTGTTAGTTCCTAGATGGTACAATATATCTAGAAAGGGGGGTTGAATAGATCCTTTTTATTTCAATGACTTTTCTGGTTTATATTATTTTGTTCATAATTAACATATGACAAACATAAGAATCTTTTCAAGCACATCAGAATAAGTAAAAGATCCCCTTCATTGATATATCCATAATCATACATACATTATTCGTAGAGTAAGTTTAGTTGTAAGCAGTTAAAATATACATAGCAGTTATAGCAGTTATAGTACATAATGTAAATGACATAATGTAAAAGACACAAGGGGTTTTAAGTGGTTCAGAGACTCAAGAACTTAATCCACTCTTCTGCTGTCAACTAGCAGGATTTCCACTAAAGAAGGGCAGCACCCTGAATCACTAAGATTCCTTCAAGGCCAATAGCCTTGGAACTTCAGTTCACTAAGAACTCTTCAAGCCCAGCAGGCTTGGAACTTCGTTTAGTCCCTCTGGACAAGTACCTCTCAGGCCTTGCTTCATTTAGTCCCTTTGGACAAGGACCCCTCAGGCCCTACTTCATTTTGTCCCTCTGGACAAGAACCCCTCAGGCACTGGCTTTGTTTAGTCCCTTTGGAAAAGGACCCCTCAGTCCTTGGCTTTGTTGAGTTGTTTGTTTGTTGTTGTTGGAGTCGGTGCTGAGCTGCTAAGATGTCTTCATGCTCTGAACAACTTCTATACTTAGCAGCTTGGCATGATCATCCTTGAAGTGCAGCTGAGTGTTGCTGTAAGACCCCGAATTTTATGAAATAAAAGTATTCAATTTTTCTATTCAGTAAATGGTTAAATTGATAAAAGGTTAAAGTTAAGGGTGATATATGATTTTTTTTCAAAAAACGCAAGTGGCTAAAAAATACTTATTGTTGTCAGAGAATATTCGTTTGGTCGTGGAATATTCGTACTGTCGGAGAATATTCGTACGACGACGCAGCCATGTGTGGGCCCCATAACGGAAAGCGATTGGAGGAAGAAAACGAAAAATATAAGTTGTTTAAAAATAACGGCGTAGTTGTTACCGTTTACACTGTTGGAATACCCGGTGGTTAAAATACAGTAATACGCGTTGTTGCACAGTAGCACACGGTATTGCACAGTATTTTGAATTATTGATCCTTACGTAAGAAGGCATTACTCAATAATTGCTACAGGAGTTACTGTTCATTAATTTATTGATTCAATAATTGCTGCGTTGATATTTATATTATTATTGTTTTAATAATTGTCATTGCACAGTATTTTCCATTATCAGATCAATAATTCATATTATTTGAATAATATTATCAGATAACATTATTGGCAATGTCTAGAAAGTTCTGTCAAGGAGAGGTTTGGTCATCTAATTGCGCGCCAGTTAGGAGAAATCCTTATTGGAAAGCCCCCTCTATCCTGGGAACGGCCTGGTTGTCAGTACTGTGATTCTGTAATATTATTTTTAATAATTAATTATTGATTATTATGATATAGAAAATATTTATTTTATGTGGATATAGATGGAGAAAATTTTTAATGTGACAATTGTTGAAAATTAATATTTTATTTTTTTTAATAAAATAATTCATTTAAATATATTATTTTAATAATATATTAACGATGATATTTTTACAATGAATGTGGGATATATGAATATATGAGGAGGAAGAGTATTTTGGTGGCATTAAATGATTAACACGTGTTTTGGGTGTCGGTGGACCACAATTTTTGACCGAAAATTTATTATAGACTGTAAAATCGTCCGTTTGTGGATTTCGGTCAATTTCTGTTTGGAATTTGGAAAAACTTCCTTCTGCAAAGTTGTAGATAATTGAATTTCCTATAAAAACTCGCGAGATTCGAATTTTCTGATAAAAGAGCTATTTATTGTGAATTATTAAAGTTCCGGAGTTCCGAAATAATTGATTTTTGGAAATTTTAATTATTTTATTTAAGAAAAACGTTTTTGTGGTTGTTGGCACATGGGTGGCTGATGTTTTTGACCAAAGATGGCTTTCAAAATTAGTTTGTGAATGTTGGTGTGGAATAAGAAAAAAAAATGATATTTTATTATTTTAGTCTCCTTTGGCGTTCTAGCATTTTCCTATAAATAGAGGGCTAAGTTAGAGTTGAAAATCACACAAGAAACATAAGCTTTCTCTCTACTTCTCCCTCTATATATCAAGTGTATTTTTGTATCTTGAGTGTTGCTATACGGTGCAAGTTCGTTCAGCGTTATTCCAGTCAGAAGTACTGCTTTTTTGAGGTAAGAGATAGTAAGGGGTATTATTTTCTTCTTAAATGATATTTTTTCTTCAATATCATTATGCCGAAATATTGGTGAACTTTTTAATCAAATTTAGAACTTTTCGTGTCGGGGTTACTATTCATGAGTTACTATTCACGAGTTACTATTCATGAGTTACTATTCACGAGTTACTATTCACGAGTACTATTCACGAAGCGTGATGATGTTTTTGTGAAATTTCTATCTTTTGGTGTCGGAGTTACTATTCACGTATACGGCACTATTCACGAATACGGCACTATTCATCGAAAAATGAAATTTCTTCTTTTTGTCCAAAATATCTATTTTGGCTACTATCTTTGATTGTATCCATGTTTTGATCGTTATTTTTGAGTTCTGCTTCAAAATCAGTTGTTACGAAGTATTATTGATCTGTTGTTTGATAGCCTTGACCCGTAGTGCGAAGATGAACAGGTGTTTAGATGAACATGACCAACTGATGAATATCTTTGGCCTGTAGTGCAAAGATGACTTTTTGATAAATATCTTTGGCCTGTAGTGCAAAGATGACTTGTTGATGAATATCTTTGGCCTGTAGTGCAAAGATGACTTGTTGATGAATATCTTTGGCCTGTAGTGCAAAGATGACTTGTTGATGAATATCTTTGGCCCGTAGTGCAAAGATGAACAGGTGTTTGGATGAACATGACTTGTTGATGAATATCTTTGGCCCGCAGTGCAAAGATGAACAGGTGTTTAGATGAACATGACTTGTTGATGAATATCTTTGGCCCGTAGTGCAAAGATGAACAGGTGTTTAGATGAACATGACTTGTTGATGAATATCTTTGGCCTGTAGTGAAAAGATGACTTGTTGATGTATATCTTTGGTCGTGGTGCAAAGATGAATTTATTAGTATGATTGTGAAAAGGAATTGTGATTTAGTATAACCAGGATCTTTGATGTTTCAGGTAAAGATAGGTGATGAAAATTATCTTCGTCCTGGATGAGAAGAGGAATTTAGAACTACAATTATGATTATGAGTTATTCATATGATTGTGGACCAGAATTGTTGATTGATGTTACAGGGATAAAACATTGTTGGTGGATTTTTAACATGGAGAAGATAATAGACTTCATAGTCTATTTGACTCTTCTAATGGATTGCTTGTTCCGCTGCAACTATGGTTGAAATTTTTATCATCTACCATATGTTCTAAATCTCTGATTTATTATTGATGAAGGCTATTGATAATTTAATTATCTTTAGTCATGATATTCTTTACTGAGTTAGTTGTGCTCACCCTTTTGCTTCATAATTCCTTTCAGGTAATAAAAGTGTAGCTGAGTCGAGCGGGGAATAACAAGGGAATAGAACGGTGGTCTATAGATGTTGAGGGTGAGGTGAATTCAACTTTGGAAGGGTGTTTTGTCATACAAGATGTCTACTGACATAAAACCTCGAGTCATCATAAGTCAGGGACGTGCTCATCCACTTGCTGAGTATATTTACAAGCACTACCTATATAATTTTGGTGTTTGTTTGAAGTATAATTCTCAATTTGAGATGGTGGAGATAAATCAAGAGAAGACTCACCATTGGGATGAATATGATAGTAATCTTCTCGTTTTTCTTTGGGGTCTATTAGGTCAACCAAGGATAATTCTCTGGACATATGATATCTATCATAACCTAGACGCATGGCCTCTCATGTACGAAGGTTTCCTTGAGCACTTTCCAAAGATTTTAGTTTCTAAAATAGTTTTTGACTATACCTTTATGTAAGGTATCACTGTGAGGTGCTGTCCACGGTTGGAACATGAGGGTCACATTTGATATATATTTGTATACAAACTCACAGTATATGTGTTGTTGCATTTTGCACGACAATTGTTGTAATAAAGTTGTAGTTGTTTTCTATACCATGTATTTAGCGACTGAGAATGGGTTGGATTGAATGGACCTATTTTGGGGTTGTTACAGTTGCATGATTCTCAGCTTCTTAGGTTGCTCAACTACTCCGGATGACCCTTGATGAACTGCCTTGAAGATCATTCTCCTTGGTACTTGATGACTGTATATGAGAGGCTTCCAAGCTGACTGTAGGCTCTTCTATTAGGTACTTAGAAGCTTTCTCATGCTTGACACCAAGATTTCTTTTGTGATCTCCCTTCTGCTACTTGATACCTTCTCATGATGGAGTTGCTAAGATGACTATAGGCTCTTCTCTATTGTACTTAGAGTCTTCTCATGATGGACATCAAGATGTCATGATGCTCTTCTTTCTCTCGGTAGTTCTGAACACTCTTCATGTAGTAGAACTCTCACTTCTACACAGTAGAACTCACACTTCTACTTCTTTCTTTATCTGACTTCTGAGTGTTCTTGGTGGATCGTAGAGTGAGCCTTCGGACTCACTGTTTCACATGGATTAGATCAGTCCACCTTCTCTCCAAACTTGGAACTCCAGCAACCTTTGATCTTGAAAGCTCTTTCTCATTTATACTCCTTCGCAATCCTTCCATTGGAAAGTAATTGTTGAAGGCTATTCAAATATCTTCACAGATCTTGAGTTGCTTGAGGTAGACTGCTTGATGTGACTTATCATACTTTTTTGATGCTGCAGTCTACTGTTTCACCTACCCTATCAGATATATAAATTTATTGTCTTCGGCAGGTTGAAGACTTTATTTCTTCTGATTTCTTGATCAGAGGTTGTCCTTTTGCATCAATGCTCTCAATAAGCACTTATCCGAATATTAAACTTCAAATTGAACCGTTGCCAATGCTTCAGTCTTCATCTATTCGAACTCTACGATCCTGATGCACGTCATCAAGGACCTGATCGTAGTGTCTTGTTGAGTGTTGCTCGTTGACTAGCACAGTTAACACTACGATCCTGAAGAGTGTTGCTTGGATCTTCACTGTAGAACACCTCTTCCTTGTATTATGCAGTGCTTCAATACTTCTATTTTCTTCAACTGTTCTCAGATACTGATGGCCTAATTCCTTGCTCTGGTCCCCTTCTGAATATCAAGACACTTTAGATTTGTGGCTCGTCCAGCTTGCTTTCTCCTTATGATGTTCCGCTCACTTATCATCAATGAACTGACCCTACACTTAATCACTTTAGCCTTGTTCTTCAGAAGCTGGCCAGTATCTCGGTTCACCTTCCATCAGTTCCTTGTCTGTTTGGCAAGCACTACAATCTTGGTTGCTTCCAAGATCATTGTCTTCTGTTCACTTGATAGCTACTGCACAAGCTGACTTTCCTTAGTCAACTTCTGAAGTCTTCTTTGGATCTCCTTGTGAAAGACTTCATCACAAATGGCCTTACACCTCAATCTTGATGCTGATTGGGTTGGTGCTGAGATCTTTTGTTAGCCTGCATGCCATTCGTTGAGTGCTCTCTGGTTCCCTTACTGTGGAATGCATCAGTACCAACCAGAGGCTTCGTTCCTTTGGATATTCTGGGAGTGCTCATTTGTTGAGAACCGTATATTCTCTACGATTAATCCTTGGCGTTGTGAGCACTTCTGTTGAGGTCGTAGTTCTGCACTCTACGATTTAGCTTCGGCTATTGCAGACACTACGATCCCGAGATCAGATATTGACACTCTACAATTTCTGCCTTCCTTGTTGTCTTCATCTGATCTTGCTTGACTACAATCTCTGCATGTAATCAACAGACTCTACGAACTCAGAGTGTGATATGTCTACGATCCTTGACTTGGTTTTGGCATCAGTAGACTCTACGACTCTAAGTGTAGTCTACGTATCTGTCTTAGCTTTGGCAACTGACTGTCGACTCGTAGGCAGGCTGTCTCTTTGATTCTGAACATGACTTCCTTAGCACACTACGATCCTGAGGAAACTCTACTCGATACACTACGATCATTCTTTATTTCCCTTGACAGTCTTCGAACTCCGAGATCTACTATCTTGCATACTCTTATTCTGCCTCGATAGCTCTTAAGTTAACCTTGACTCACTTGGCAGACTACAACTTCTGGTGCAGTGCTCGACAATCAGACTAGCCTATCTATTACATCATAAGATCAACCTAACAAGCTTGATTTTTCTATATTTATAGTCCTCGTACATCATTTCTTTTTTAGGAGTTTACAAAGCTGTTTTGCTTATGTAGGATCAACCTAACATATTTGATCAATTTATTCTAAGTCCTTGTATATATATTTCTATTATCTATCAAAAGACTTTACAACTTTTCTTAATGCAAGCATACTTGCATATTCATTCATATATATCATAATCAAATCATATCTTAAATAGGAATATCATTCAAATGTTTATTCCTAACAATCTCCCCCTATTTGATTATGACAAAAACACTAAGTGCATATGCATATTATGAATGAAACTTATATACAGTGAGCAGCTGTATTTCTAGACAGATAATTATGAATGCCATTTATATTGATATGACAATTTATATATTATTCAGACATTCTACATCCTAGATCCAGAACATACCTAACAGTTTAGAAATGTACCTCCTTGGCTTCATGTATGTTTCCAGAATGCTTGTTGATAAGCTAGTCATCTGTTTCTTCTTCTTGCTCTTGCTCCCCCTCAAATGATGATACTCTTTTAGCAGCTAATGCCTTCTTCTTTGACTTCTTCTCTCTTTTCCCTATGCTCTTCTTCGAGTGCCTCTTGCTCTTCTTCTTTCTATGCCTCTTTTTCTCCCCCTTTTTGTCATCAATCATTTAAGAGAGCTACTCCATGTTGGAATTAAGCTGCTCCATCAGGTAGGAGGTGCTGACAACTTCAAACATGAGTTCCTGCTGGCCTAGCTCAAGTTTTACAGAGAAGGACTGCTTTAAGTCGTTAATCTTGTCAGAGAGGGCTTGGATTTGTTCTTCATTTGCCTTCTGAACTTGTAGAGCTTCAGCCTTTTGATTTTGGATGGTCTTCTGATAGATGTTATCTCTTTCTTGGAGTTTGAGAGATACATCAGTCAAGATAGTTTGAAGCTTGTGCTGGAAGGAATCATCTCCTGCTGTTGTCTGCTTCTGTGATTCTTCAGTGAGCATAGATATCTTCTTGCTTATATCATCAGAACTCTTCAGTAGTTCCTGCTCTAAAGTAGTTTGATTCTTTTGGTTGGCAGCTTCAAGTTGAGCAATGGATTGGACTCTACGATCGTCATCTTTGGACAGATTTTCAAAGGTTTGGATAATTTGAACAATCGTGGAGTACTAATTGCTTGTACAGGTTGAGGATGAGGGAATATCTGATAGAAGTGCTTGGGCATAAGGAGGCTTCTGGTTTTGAGTTTGAACATCATCAGCAGTAGAGTGAAAAGACTCTACGATCAGCTCCTTGGTCATGACTCTTCTTCCTTTAGAATCCACTCTACGATCGTAGGGGATATAGAGATTTCCAGCTTGTCGATAGACCTTGAAGTGAGGCTGGTTTGTTATCATCTTTGTGGCATAGCTTTTCACCCTTGGGAAGTTTTGGGCTACTGGTTCCATGCTTGGAAATATCTTGTAACACCAGTTGAGGTAGCTTTCATCTTCTTCAGTAAAGGCCTTTAGCTATGGCATTCACTGGAAGAACCATCTCTCTGGTGAAGCATCTGTTAGATCATTTGACACTTCCTCTACGATACTTCTGCTAAATCTTGTAGGAGAGGGAACTGGATAATCTTCTTTTTCGTCTACTTCCTGCGGTGCAGAACCAGAATCTTATTCAATCTCTTCTCTCTCGGATCCTGAACTTTCTTGATTATTTTTAGCAGGGAATTCCTCTAGCTGCATTTCATTCTCATAACCTTCTTCAGCCAGATCTTCTTCAGATTCATCTTCTTCATTGTTGGTTTCTTCTTTAGCATTTTCTCCCTTGGATACAGACTCATTATCACTTAATTCAATGATGGCATTTGATTGGCCACTGCTTCTTTTGAAGGCAAACTTGGCTTGCAATCTGTAGCTTTTCCTTCTTCTTGGAGGTTCAGGTATGGGAGAGTTAGACTCTTCTTCTTCTTTAGACTCAGACTTCTCTGATTCAGCACACAGACTTCTTTGAGGTTCAGCACTGGCATGAGCAGATTCTTCTTTCTTGGACTCATCACTTTCTGAGCCATCATGAGGGATTTCTGGATTGGAGGGGACATTCTCTTCTTCTTCTTGAATAGCATTTTCTTACCCATTCTCTGGGCTTGTTAGGGCAGTTGCATCTATGGATGCATTTTGGTCATCTTGATTTTCTCTTTCATTATCAGAGTTACTGCTCTGAGGATTGGCCATGGGGCTTGAGCATTCTTCTTTGTCGGCAATTGCTGCACTTTCTTCCATCCCATCAGCTTCAATTTCATTGCTGGACGCTGACTGTGGGGACTGGACCTTGGCATTTATTTCTTTTTCTTCTGCTGACTCTACGTCCCTTTCTTCAGCAGATGTACTAAGTTGGGAAGCTAAGGTTGGTTTCCCTTCCACCTTAGTGTTCTTACTGACTGGCCCTTGAAGAAACCTACTTCTTCTTCTCTTTGTTGTTTCAGCAGTTAGGACCTTTTCTTCTTTGTCCTTGTTCAGGGAGGAGACTCTCCTTGGTGTGGCCTGGGCTTTCTTCACATCACCAGCTTTCTTCACAGCTTTTAATTTATTCCTTACTGGTGTGATTTCTGTTGCTTCAGAATCATCAGACTCAGAGCTCTCTACCTCTACTATCTTTCTCTTCTTTGCAGAGGTTCTACTACTGCTCCCAGCTGTCAGCCTTTTGTTCTCCTTGGGGTTCTTCTTCCCGTTCTCAAATAATTGTGGAGACATCACTTTATGCACATTCAATGTTTCTCCTTCATCATCCTTGATTTTCCCTCCTAGTTTCTTCTTCAGTATAATACTCAGCATCCTTCCATGAAACACCTTGGTTAGGGGTTTTTCAGTGGTCTTCTTCTTCTCAGCCTTCTCTACCCATTTGGAGATTTGATCGAACAAGATAGCTCCAAAGTCAATTTGTTTCTTCATAACTATAGCTGACATTATCTTCAATTGTTGGTTAATCACTGTATCATGTGCAGTGTTTTTGCATAGTATGCACTTTCCAACAATTTCAGCTAGGAACTCATATTCTTCAGGAAACTCCTTCTTCTTCATGTCTTTGAAACTTGGGTTCCTTTGGTACCCCCATCAACTCATTCGCTTGTTCAGTGTTGACATCTTCAAGGTTCTTCAGCCCTTGGTTAGGAAAACCTAGACATTTATTTAGGTCAGAAGATTTTAGCTTCAGAGTCTGACCTTTAACCTTGGTAGAAAGAGTTCCAGAGTTTATGGAGACGTTTGAGTAGAACTCTTTAACTAGGTCAATGTACACACGAGTACTTACCTCAAGGCATTCTGAAAACCAGCTTTCTTCATGAGTTCAAGTATGTCCCAACATTTCTTCTCAGATTTCTCAAACGATTTGGTTCCGAGCTGAATGCCGATGATAACTTGCCAGTTCTCCATTTGAATAGTTCGAAGACTGTGGGTGTTTGATTTAGAGAGGTTTCTGAGAGATGGCTATCTGTGATTTGGTAAGGCTCTGGAGGGTTAACTGATTTTGCTCTTAAAAAGCTTTCAAGGGTTTTGAAAATGGGAGGGAGAAAGGTTCAATATCTTTTGGTAACTGTCTGCAGATTTGAAATTGTCTTTATGGCAGTTCCTTCTAACTCTGCACACTCAGTGATGTGTCAATTGTCCATTGGTTGCACGTTGCCCAGTAATGAGCTGTAACTCCCCACAACTTTTCAGTTATCAGAAGAGTGGACGTTTACTTAACGTGGCTTTGACCGTTGACCTTTTGATTCGTAGAGTAGCATGATGAGGCAACTATAGACTCTACGATTTCCTTTATTGACTCAACGATCAACTTCTGAGAGATGCTACAGTGGATGGCTTTGTCTTTCCTCCTTACTTCGATGCAGCAAAGCTCAATCACTGATGTATTTGAACTTATCTCCTCAACTTGAATGGCTTAGCAGATGTCTCATTCTTCCAGTTCCTTGTGAACTGGTGTACCCTTTGGTAGGACTACGATCGTTAAGTTGTCTTCTACGATCGCTGAGGTTAAACTACGATCGTTTAGTCCTCTTCAAACTCAACTCTATGATCGTTGACTAACTTGGTTCTTTTGAGATGAACTAGATAAAACATTCCTTCTGGGATAAGGTAGCTCAGGAAGGGCCAACCTCTTAGAGTGAGCTAAGGGTCAGGTTTGTCCCTGAGACGCTTTCCGGATGAAGTGCCATTGCAATGATTTGCAATAACATCTCATTAGACCTTTTCTGGTGGGGAGGTCTTCTACCAGCTTTAGATATCTGCATTGCTGAAATCGTGGTGTCCTCCTACTCTTACGCTACGATCATATGTTTGATCGTAGGCACTTCATGATTATGGATTGGATGGCTGAAGGGTTATCAGTAGTACGTTTTGAGACGTTCCTACTAACTATGGATCTTCATTTGGTTCATTAGCCACAATGTTTTGGGACTCTGTAGATGGTACATATCTTCAAGGTTTATTAGTGCTATTATTCCTTAACAGATCACTGCTCCCCCATTGTTGATGATGTCTTCTCAGATATATGTGATTCCTTCTCCTTCATGTTCATTTAAAGGTTGCCCAGTATGTCTCCTTCTGACTGGAATCATCATCATCGCTTAGTTTGTCCTTGTATTGTCGAGATGAGTATTTTAAGGATTTATCACTCTACGATCATTTGACAGCACTACGAACGTAGTCTCCTTTGACATTCTTGAGATTGAGAAGTTCTGCTTCTTAATGAACTCCTTTTGTCTTAAGTTCAATGATCTTCTGTTGTGAGCTTCCCTTACGTATCATTTTCATAAAGCATGCCTTTCTTGATATGAGCATATAGAATCCTCTTTATCTTATGTTGCATGGCGTGCTCCCATATACAGATTTGCAGCCATGTGAGCTCCATTCCAGTTAGCTCAGAGGGTCTTCAAGGACAGGCTTGGTCATATATGAACTTTATCAAACTCATTTCTGAACAGTCCTTAGCCTTCTACTTCAGCATTCCTTAGTGTGGTCAGACTGACCAAGTACCTGTAGGTTTAAATATGTTTCTATTTTTGGTACCCATAGTCAAATAGGTCCTGCTAGGTTAGTTTTCTAAAACCATGTTCCTCTTATTTGGATAATCATCATATTTATCACCAACAGACATATTCATGCATGAAACTATCATATGATAATACATTTTCAGATGCATGATGGTGAGTGTGTGTGGGATTTGGCATCTAATAACACACTCTTTATCTATGTTGGTTTCATCATTTACTGGATTCTGTTCACAGTGTTTAAGTGTTCAGAGTAGGAATCAACTCTACAATTTATGAGTATCTAGTTGATCCATTGAGGTGATTAGTTTCTACAGATCAGCCAGATCCTTTTGTAGAACTGATCATACTCTGTGAGTTGTCAAACACTTAAAACTTAGGTTTGTACATACATACTAACCCACCAGCAACGATTACTTCACATAAAGTTTATTAGGTCGGTGATGATCTTATGACCTATTTCAGATTTCCTTCAAGATGTCATCTTCAACCTAAAACTTAGATGGAGAGAAAGTTTATAGTTATTTGAGTTTCCTTCCTCAGGTTATTTTATCTCTTCACCTTTTTAGGTAGATTATGACTTCTTGACAGAATCCTGTTATAGTTCACAAGGAGATGCAATTATGATGAATGCATTTATAATAGTGAGGAACCGTAGCTTTTTACTGTCAGTTACTAAACAGTCATTTATCATGGATATACTGAGTTTAGGTATTGATGAGTATGGCTTTACTTTTGCTCCTAACAGCTTATTGCTCTTGCTGACCTTTAATCAATCAGTAGTGGTCTTGAAGATATAGGCCAAGAGAATCTCAGCATTAAGATCTTTAACATCCTTTAGCTGACAGAGTTTGCACCCAGCTGTTGGTTAGCCAGACATAAGTTTGAGAAGATCTTATTTCTTCTCTCGATAATCATTTCTTAGCATGTATGGCTTCTTCATCTTTCAGACTGGAGGGTGCTTGACTCTTTGTCATTGACGTCTCTTGAGTGTTCTCGTCTGGTCTTAGGACTACAAGATTGACTGCAGGCTAGGATTGGTTTTGCTGATGTATCAATAGAAACCATGGACCAATCTGAGCAGCTTCAGGTGTATATACACATTTAACCTATACACAATATTTCCAGCATGTGAACTCATCTGCATATAACAAGTTACTTACTACTAAACTAAGTTTAGAACAATGTTAGTGCCTTAGATCAGACTCAAAAGCGTTTAGCTTTTGAATATAGCATGAGAACCTGCTCTAATACCAATTGTTAGTTCCCAGAGGGCACAATATATCTAGAAGGGGGGGTTGAATAGATCCTTTTTATTTCAAAGATTTTTCTGGTTTATATTATTTTGTTCATAATTAACATATGACAAACATAAGAATCTTTTCAAGCACAGCGGAATAAGTAAAAGATCCCCTTCATTGATATATCCATAATCATACATACATTGTTCGTAGAGTAAGTTTAGTTGTAAGCAGTTAAAACATACATAGCAGTTATAGCAGTTATAGTACATAATGTAAATGACATAATGTAAAAGACACAAGGCATTTCAAGTGGTTCAGAGACTCAAGCTCCTAATCCACTCTTCTACTTTCAACTAGCAGGATTTCTACTAAGGAAGGGCAGCACCCTGAATCACTAAGATTCCTTCAAGGCCAGCAGCCTTGGAACTTCAGTTCACTAAGAACTCTTCAAGCCCAGCAGGCTTGGAACTTTGTTTAGTCCCTCCGGACAAGGACCCCTCAGGCCCTGCTTCATTTAGTCCATTTGGACAAGGACCCCTCAGGCCCTGGCTTTGTTTAGTCCCTTTGGACAAGGACCCCTCAGGCCCTGGCTTTGTTGAGTTAATTGTATGTTGTTGATGGAGTCGGTGCGGAGCTGCTAAGATGTCTTCATGCTCTGAACATCTTCTATACTTAGCAGCTTGGCTTGATCATCCTTAAATTACAGCTGAGTGTTGCATGATGCTCAGCTTTTTAGGTTACTCAACTACTTCGGATGACCCCTTGATGAACTGCCTTGAAGATCATTCTCCTTTATACTTGATGACTGCACATGAGAGGCTTCCAAGCTGATTGTAGGCTCTTCTATTAGGTACTTAGACGCTTTTTAATGCTTGACACCAAGATGGCTTTGTGATATCCCTTCTGCTACTTGATTCCTTCTCATAATGGACTTGCTAAGATGACTGTAGGCTCTTCTCTATTGTACTTAGAGTCTTCTCATGATGGACATCAATATGTCATGATGCTCTTCTTTCTCTCGGCAATTCTGAACACTCTTCATGTAGTAGAACTCTCACTTCTATATTGTAGAACTCACACTTCTACTTCTTTCTTTATCTGACTTCTGAGTGTTCTTGGTGGATCGTAGAGTGAGCCGTCGGACTCACTGTTTCACGTGATTTAGATCAGTCCACCTTCTCTCTAAACTTGGCAACTCCAGTAACCTTTGATCTTGGAAGCTCTTTCTCATTTATACTCATTTCCAATCCTTTCGTTGGAAAGTAACCGTTGAAGGCAATTCAAATATCTTCACAGATCTCGAGTTGTTTGAGGTAGACTGCTTGATGTGACTTGCCATACTTTTTCTGACGTTGCAGTCTACTATTTCACCTACCCTATCAGATGTATCACTTTACTGTCTTGGGCAGGTTGAAGACTTTATTTCTTCTGATTTCTTGATCAGAGGTTGTCCTTTTGCATCGATGCTCTCAATAAGCACTTGTCTGAATATTACCCTTTAGATTGAATCGTTGCTAATGCTTCAGTCTTCAGCTATTCGAACTCTACGATTCTGATGCACGTCTTCATGGACCTGATCGTAATGTCTTATTGAGTGTTGCTCGTTGACTAGTAGAGTTAACACTAAGATCCTGAAGAGTGTTTCTTGGATCATCACTGTAGAACACCTCTTCCTTGTATTGTGCAGTGCTTCAATACTTCTGTTTTCTTCGACTGTTCTCAGATACTGATGGCCTAATTCCTTGCTCTGGTCCCCTTCTGAATATCAAGACACTTCAGATTTGTGGCGCGTCCAGCTTGCTTTCTCCTTGTGATCTTCCGCTCACTTATCATCAATAAACTGATCCTGCACTTAATCACTTTAGCCTTGCTGTTCAGAAGTTGTCCAGTATCTCGATTCACCTTCCATCAGTTCCTTCTCTTTTTAGCAAGCACTACGATCTTGGTTGCTTCCAAGATCGTTGTCTTCTGTTCACTTGATAGGTACTGTACAAGATGACTTTCCTTAGTCAACTTCTAAAGTCTTCTTTAGATCTCCTTGTGGAAGACTTCATCACAAATGGCCTTACACATCAATCTTGATGCTGATTGGGTTGGTGGTGAGTGCTCTCTGGTTCCCTTACTGTGGAATGCATCAGTACCAACCAGAGGCTTCGTTCCTTTTGATATTCTGGGAGTACTCATTTGTTGAGAACCGTATATTCTCTACGATTCATCCTTAGAGTTGTGAGCACTTCTGTTGAGGTCGTAGTTTTGTACTCTATAATTCAGCTTCGACTGTTGCAGACACTACGATCCCGAGATCAGATCTTGACACTCTACAATTTCTGCCTTCCTTGTTGTCTTCATCTGATCTTGCTTGACTACAATCTTTGCATGTAATTAACAGACTCTACAAACTCAGAGTGTGATCTACGATCCTTGACTTGGCTTTGGCATCAGTAGACTCTACGACTCTAAGTGTAGTCTACGTATCTGTCTTAGCTATGGAAAATGACCGGTCGGCTCGTAGGCAGGCTGTCTCTATGATTCTGATCATGACTTCCTCAGCACACTACGATCCTAAGGAAACTCTACTCGATACACTATGATCCTTCTTCATTTCCCATGGCAGTCTTCGAACTCCGAGATCTACTATCTTGCATACTCCTATTCTACCTCGATAGCTCTTGAGTTAACCTTGACTCACCTGGAAGACTACGACTTCTGGTGCAGTGCTCGACGATCAGACTAGCCAATCTATTACATCATAAGATCAACCTAACAAGCTTGATCTTTCTATATTTATAGTCCTTGTACATCATTTCTTTTTAAGGAATTTATAAAGCTGTTTTGTTTATGTAGGATCAACCTAACATATTTGATCAATCCATTCTAAGTCCTTGTACATATATTTCTATTATCTATAAAAGGACTTTACAGCTTTTCTTAATGTAAGCATACTTGCATATTCATTCATATATATCATAATCAAACCATATCTTAAATAGGAACATCATTCACATGTTTATTCCTGACACAGCTCTTGCTTGATTTGTCTCCTACCAGTAATTAGCTTCTCCCTTCATTAAGTATATCGCAAAAGCCGTCTTCTGCTCTTCTGCTACAAATGCAATGATGAATGTTTTCTCCATCTCCTTCACCCAAGTTTGGGCTTCAATTGGATCCGTGGTCCCTTTGAATTCAGGCGGTCCTATTGCTTTAAAGTCCTTAAAATGTGCCAATCTTTCAATTGGTTGATTTCTCGCTCTTCCTCTTGTAGATGGAGCTCTATTTTCCATAGTTTCGGCTATCATATTTGCAAAGTTTTTCATTGGGTCAGCTTGACCCCCTTCATTATTTATCGACTGCTCTTCTCTTTGATTTCGATTATGTCGTCTAGGCGGTATGATCTGGTTTTAAAAAAATCTTACATTAATTCTTTTTCCCTATACCAATTCTTAACACAATAAGAATTCTACACATAATTCTCATATAATCACATATTTATTCAAATAGCACATAGTACATATAGTACTTAACACATTTACTATCTTTTTTTTCTTTTTTTAATCATATCAGGATTAACAACACAATCTTTACACGAAAAGTTGCAATTCTCCATTTACATATATTTATTCTCAGTTCGTCAAACTTACCATACTTATGAGTTCAGGAACTTGCCATAATTATATGAGTGTATGAACTTATCCTACTCAGACATTTGGCATCCATTCGCTGAGGGGTTCAAAACAATTCATATAATTATGAGTCATGAACTTACCATAAGTATAAGTTTTAAGAACTTACAAAGTAATCTTAATCTTATGTTCATATAGAAAATAAAGATTTCTTTCAGACAAACTTATTATTGTATTTATATTTATGTAAATAATATATAGTACTTTTCAGTACACTACACATACAGCTACAAACGGTTACTATCCCATTGTGACAAAAGTCGGGATTCGTTACTACAACTTTACACAAAAAGTGGAGGCATACAAAGGTTATCTCCTAGTCCTACCAAAGCGAATATTATACTCCAAAAGATTATACTCCTCACTCTTAATCTTTCTTCCGTCCACTTCCTCCATCTTTCTTCCTTTTAGGACAATTCTTAACCCTATGACTCATTCCACCACATGCAAAACATCCTCCTTTCTTTGGTTTAGGACAATTTGGTGATAGATGTCCTTCCTGACCACAATTGTAACACACATTCTTACCCCACATACATTCCCCCACATGGTTATTTCCACACTTGCCACATACTTGTTTCTTCTTTGAATGTGAATTCTCTGTGTTGTTGTCAATGTCGTAGTTTTTTTTCCTTTTATTAATCTTCTTTTTCTTACCTACCTCTTTAGATAATATACTACACTTAACCCTCATTCTATCGACTTGTGCCTTCCAAATATTTTGTTCTTCTGTCATCTCGTGTAATGCTCTTTCTGTCTTCCATAATTCCTCCAAAAGAAATACTTTAGTCCTTGAGTCTTGAACTTATGCAGATGCTTGACCTTCTTCGATTGCTACTTTTCCTTCTTCCCCATCTTTAATTTTTATTTTTGGCTCCACTTTTGTCTCTTTGGAATATACTTCTTCTTCATCCAGCTCCATCTCAGGGTACTCGTCATGATCGCTTGCTAGATTTACCGCAGGTTCATCGCTTAAAACTTCTTCAACTTACTCACTCTGAGTTGGCACCTCGGCTAATGGCATTGGTGCAACAGTTGTGGGCATCTTCATACTTATCTTATCTTCTCCCGACATCCTATAATCAGTTTAAATAACTTGATTAGTACTTCACCAATACAAACTTCTCACACTAAGTGTTCTAATATCTCACTATCAATAGATTTTATCAATCTCCCACATAGTACTCTAAATGAGTATTCTCTATCACGCTTATGGTTATAATACTAGGGTTTTCCCCACCCCACTTAAGGTTTATAACCTACAGCTTTGATACCAACCTGTGACGCCCCCAAATCCGAGTTACCTAACCATCAAGTTTGGTGCTCACGATCCATAATATAATAACATCTAACTACCAATTCATTGATGAATATAAACTTATATAAAGTTAATTAATAGGTTAACAACATTATCCCAGGTCATCTAACCTTAACGTTACAAATTTACCCTGTAGATATACAAAATGGGTTTACAAAACAACATAGTAAATATGCTTAACATAAAACTACTCCAACACTATGCCTTTGCCTTTGTTCTGCTTAGCCCCGCTGGCCTCATCGTTCCTAGCTGAAATATTTTATTTAGCAAGGGTGAGAAACAAGTTTGCCCCGCAAGTTAAGATATACAATAAATGATATATATCATGAATAGAAGAGTCTAGCTTGTATAGAGCTTCAGCAACAATCAAACGATTTCGAGATAGCGGAATAATAATTCAATCTCAATAATAAAACTTTCTACTATTTCATACTGAATAACATATCCGATATGAAAGAGTATAATTCTTTCAAATATTCAATAATATTCAATTGAATAAAAGAAATTAACAATACTGCAACGATCTTCAATAAAGTGGGATATACCCAGATTTCATGCTAAGTGATCATAGAGGATCATGAACTAATAGAGGAATCATTTAGTTATTAAAACTAAATTACCACAAGAATATAAATTAGTTATAAAAACTAAACTATACTCTTCTGCAAGTACCTGGTGTGGCCAACTCCTTTGTACCCTATATTATGCATAATACTCAACAATAGCGCATAGGTCGATTTACGACATTAAAATTTGTTCATCTCAGTCTTACTTCACGAGTCCGTACCACAACAATATGGTTTGGATTACTTTCAAAGAAACACTATGATTTCAATAATTAATAACAATACTAATCTAGCCGAAATAGATGGCATAGATCTTCCGATAACAATTTTGTTCATAATATTTCATGCTTTAACAAATATTAGTCTCGCCAAAACAATTTGCTAAGACGAGATTTATAAATAGTTCAAATAATAGAACATTATTCAATTTCACTACGTACGAATTACAACAATCATTATAGATGTGAATAACTATCAATGATTATTCACTACTATGCTTGAAAAATAGTAACTCAAGTTTAGTTAGGAAACTTGCCTTTCGCGTTGATTACTGCTACACAATATAATTAACTGCGTTCGTAAGACCTATAATCAATAATGTCGATCTCACAATTAGTACAATTTTTTATAACGCACAACACTGTAATTCACATTAAATCTTCTCCTAGACACATTACCACATTGTTGCATCAGTGTTAATAACCTATATAAACACTTAACAAGTCTAACTAGATCGGTCTGGTTGGACTTCGGTCCATTCTCAGTGTTCTGGTCACCCTATCCGACAATTAACACATTGATTGTCAATTAAACTTGGTCTCGAAGCTTCAATATTATTTTAGATAAATTAAATATCGTTTATAATATTTTTCAGAAACTTTTAATAATTTATAAACAATTATTATAAGTTATAATAATTTTTCCAACACTTAAATCATTTTTAAATAATTTAATTATCAAATAATCTTATCATTATTAATATTTAATAATATAAAAATATTAATAACATACTTGTCAAAATATTAAAGTTATTATTAACAACTTAAAATATTTTAAATCATTAATATTCTACTTAAATGATTTTTAAAATAATTAAAATCATTTTTAAATCATCACCATTAATATTTAAATATTAATGAAATTATTATCAAAATATTAAAAGTCATTAATAATAACTTAAAATATTTTTAAATCATTCTTCTCATTTTTTAAATAATTTTTAAATCAATAAAACCATTTCTAATTCATTTATTTATTTAAATAAATAAATAATCAAATATCATTAATATTAATTTATTAATGAGAATTCTTCAAAAATATTGAAAATTATATTTTATAATTCAAAATATTTTCTAACACTTTATTCTTATTTAAAATGATTTTTAAATTAATAAAATAAAATCATTTTTATCTTATTTATTTAATTTAATAATTAAATAAATCTAATATCATTAATATTAATTTATTAATGAAAATTCTCCAAAAATATTAAAAGTTACATTTTATAACTCAAAATATTTTTAAATACATTATTCTTATTTAAAATGATTTTTATATAATTAAAATCATTTTTTTCTAATTTATTTAATACACTAATTAAATAAATTAAATAGCATTAATATTCAAATAATTATAATTATTAATGAAAAATATTCCAAATAGTTAGAAAGTATTTTTCATAATTTAAAATTATTTTTAAAACCATTTTTGGTAATTTTTATAATTTATTTATATTTTTAAGTATTTTCCGGAATATTCAGAAAATAAAATAATTCAAACCATCGATATAGCCCTTTAGCGACACAAAGCATCGCTGTTGGTGTACTTGAGCCTCAAGAACACTGACAACTTCGTGTTTAAGGGTCATCGTTTGACCACAATTGATTCTCTATGTAATGCGTTTCTGGGCTATCTTGAAACATGATTGTGTAGTGTTTATGTAACACTACAATATTCAAGCATCATATTGGTCATACAACAAAACAACATAACGATCTAATCTCTCAAACATTCTGTCAGACAAAATCTAGGTTTTCTGGGTAACCTAGAAACCCAGACAGTGTTTACTAGACACTTTCAATCACGATTTGATCAAGGTTCTGATCATCTTATGGGTGTGTTCTTTGTTCCAACAGGTATTTAACATTACAAGGAACAATATCATAACACTAAATCAGTTCGAATACATCAAAATCACCATATTTAATCTGGTCAAACATTGTCAGAAATTGTGTTCTTCCGGTTTCTGGGTTTTTCAGAAACGGCAACCATGATCGACAGGCCTAATTTGACCATTTTCTCTGTTCGATCTGATGATGGTTTAAAGGATCTGAAGGCATAGATCTACACTCCAGACAATAGACTGCAAGTATATGACAACAACATCAACATAACACTAAAAACCGGACAGATCAAGAGTCTTAAAATCATTGTCAGACGCTGATCATGCATTTCTGGGTTACCCAGATTATACTCGGTCATGCCCGGTCAACGGGTTTTGACCGATTATATCTTCGAATCCAGACATTTAATGACTCTGATTTCTTTTGAAGACTAAAGACCACATACCAGGCTACATGTAACAACGTTAAAACATCCGAAAACATAAACGAACAAGAATCTATGGCTCTTGACATTTGCTTTTAAGACCAAAAATTTTGTTCTTTGACAGTTTTGAAAATCCTTACTTTTAAAGCATTTTGATGTTTTGGATCTATGGTATATCACCATGGATCATCATAAAACATCATATTACACTTATAAAAACACAAAATCACAAACTCTAACTTGGCATACATGATCAAAATATAAATCTAGGGTTTATACCTCTCTTATCAAATCTTGGATCTTGATCTTCCTAAATGATCTTGGGTGTTTAGTGGGCTGTTTATGTGACTGAGTTACTTGCTATTTTCGGAGCTTTGAGAGAGAATGAGAGTTGGTGAGAGCCAGTATGCAAAATGTCTAATAAAATGAACTTTCTCTCTCTAAATCTCTTATATAAGCTTAGATGTTGCTTGGATCTGAGATTTTCGGCTGATTTGGCTGGTGTTTTGGCTCACAAAGTCAAAGTAGTTGTAAACCCACTAAAGTTGCTAGCATTTTTACAAGTTATCATTTAAAGAAAATGAAAAATGGCATTTTGGTCATTTGTATTTTATTTTTAATGGCATACTTGGAATTTGTCACACCCTTAGGTTTTAACCCTTTGGGTTTAAACTTAAGGTTCTAAACCTTAGGTTTTAAATCACTAACTTTCTAGGATTTTTAAAATAAGGGTTTTAATTCAGAAAATTAAAATTTGAAAGTAAAATTAGGTTTTCCTAATTAAATTAGGTTTTCTTAATCATATCAACGTTTAATAAATATATTAGGCCTTCAAATTAGGATTAGGGTTGCCTAATTAGGGTTTATAAATCCTGAATATGAAATTAGGGTTTTAATTAGAAAACTTAAAATTTCTAAATTAGAATTAGGGTTTGTAAAATAGAATTTAAGATAAATAAAATATAATTAGGGTTTTCTAATCATATTAAAGTTTAATAAATACCTTAGGCTTGTCAATTAGGATTAGAGTTTCCTAATTTAGGGTTTAGGATTCCCGAATTTAAAATTAGGGTTTCCCGGCTTTTGATTAGGGTTTCTAACGATACGTTAGAATTTTTAACCCTGAGATTAGGTTTTCTAATCTCTTATTAGGGGTTTATAAATTTTAAACCTTATCCGATCAATCATTGATCAAAATCTCTATACAGTACAAACATGTACTTATTAAAATAATTATTTTAATTATATTTTCTATCGACTCCCTATCCGGACTTAGGGTTAGGGTTTCTATTCTCCGTTAAGCACAACTCTACTCTTAAATTTATTAGTCAATACACAAATTGAACTTCTCGAGACTCGTATCACAGAAACTTGTCACAAAATTAATAATCAATATTAATATTAAATAATAAAAAAATTATTCAAAAATTTTGGATTATTCAAAATCTCGGGTTATCACGGTTGTCTCATGTTAGCAACTATGAACGCTGAGCTTCAGAAGCAACATAAGTTAATGGATGCTTATGAGATGATCGAGCATCTCAAGAAGGGCATGCTCGACAAGAAAGGTATGATACAAGCAAAGCGTTGTATCACTGCAAAATGGGTGAACGTGATCCAGTTGGTCCACATGTGCTGAAAATGATTGGGTATACTAAGTTCCTTGATAGGTTGGGTTTTCCGATTACTCCAGAAGCCCAAACTGATCTTACTTTGCAATCATTGAACATCAACTACTCTCAATTTTTTATGAATTACCTCATGAATGAAATTCTGAAACCCCTTACTGAGTTGTTGAGCATGTTAAGAACTGTCGAGAACAACATGAAAAAGGCAAGACCCGCTCCCATAATGATAGTGCAAAAGGGGAATGCTAAGGGAAATTGGAAAGGCAAGAAGAAGATAAGATCTAAATCTTTTGCCAATCCCAATTATAAAACTAAACAGGCTTTAAAACCTAAAGGTGGGGTGGCTAAAGAAGGTGATTGTCACTTCTGTGGAAAACTTGGACACCGGAAGAGGAACTGTCATGCTTATTTGGAGGAAGTGAAGAAAAGGAAAGGAAGTACGACTTCTGATTCAGGTATATATGTTATATAAGTCAACTTGTCTACTTCTACATCATGGGTATTGGATACTAGATGTGGTTCTCACATTTGTGTTAATGTACTAGAACTCCGAAGGAGTAGGACTTTGGTGAAAGGAGAGGTTGACCTACGAGTTGGAAATGGAGCAAAATTTACTGCACAGGCCGTAGGAACTTATCATTTATCTTTGCCCACTGGGCTAGTATTAGAATTAGGGGATTGTTATTATGTGTCCGCTATAAGCCAAAACATTATTTTTATTTTTTGTTTGGACAAGAAAGATTTTTCATTTATAATAAAGAACAACCGTTATTCGTTTTACTTAAATGATATATGTTATGGTGTTGCACAATTGTTTAATGGTCTTTATATTCTTGATTTAGAAATGCCTATCTATAACATAAATACAAAACGATTTAAATCAAATGATTCAAATCTGACATATTTCTGGCATTGTCGTTTAGGCCATACAAATGAGAAACACATTTCCAAACTCCATAAAGATGGGTTTTTGGATTCATTTGATTTTGAATCATATGAGAAATGTTAGTCTTGTTTATTAGGTAAGATGACTAAAGCCCCTTTCACTTGACACAGTGAACGGGCTAGCGATGTATTGGGACTTATACATAGTGATGTATGTGGATCCATGAGTTCGTTAGCAAGAGATAGGTTTTATTACTTCATTACATTTACTGACGACTTCAGTAGATATGGATATGTATATCTTATGAGACACAAATCCGAATCCTTTGAAAAGTTCAAGGAATTCAAGAATGAAGTTCAAAATCAATTTGGATAAAACATAAAAGCCCTTCGATCCGATCAAGGAGGTGAATACTTAAGCCAAGACTTTGAAGACCTTCTAAAGGAGTGTAGTATTATATCACAACTTACTCCACCTGTAACACCACAATAGAATGGTGTATCTAAGAGGAGGAATCGCACCTTGTTGGACATGGTACGATCAATGATGAGACATGCAGATCTTCCAATAGCTTCTAGGGTCATGCCCTAGAGACAGCTGCATTCACACTTAACTGAAAGTAGTATGCACTTAAGCCAATCATGTTTGATGATAAAGCATATACTTTGTAAACAATGTTATTCATTTATTAATAAAAAGTATAAATTTATTAAAGGTTTTTAATTATCTACATGATGTTATTTTATAATATGTGATAAACCCATAGTTTTAAGCAGTGCTTTTAGAATAATGATGATGATCATTCTAATGAGATCTAAATTCTTAGAAAGCTTAAAACTAAAATAGTTCCCAATCGTTGGATTACTAAATTGGGGATTAGTGAATCCGGATAGATTGGTACATATGTTACTTGCTCATTGGATGAGGATGATTGATCTCATGATCATTTGTGTGGAGACACTAAAGCATGTATGTAGGTGCTTATTAGAGAATAAGTTCACTGAACGTGGTTTGCTAAGGAATACCTAATGGAATTTTACTTACATGTCAATAGGAATTCCTGTAGTGATAGTAGTACAAGTGATCCTTGGACTTGAAATCATCATAGTATCTTGTGTATGATGAGTTATACTTTGATTTATTCCTTAAGACCCTTGGGGTATATCAGATGGTATGCTTGGGTATAATAAGTTGTACATGGAGATAATGTATGATCAATAAAGAATCTACCACTTCTAGTAAAAGAAGAGAAGTGTCATATGTGATTCGATAAATGACAACCTAGTAGTCCTTGGTCAAGGCAGAATGAAATTAGAAAGGAGTTTCTAATTTGCATTATTTGGTGTTGTGCATTTAAGAGTCGAAATACATATAATTAAATAAAATAACACTACTACAAAACAGTAAATAGACAACGCGAAAAAAATGTTGTGGTTTCAGTCAGAAAAACGTCGTGGTTAACGGTGTCATCTATTTGATACTCTTACACAACGTTTTAAAAACGTTGTAGTTAAGCACAATACACAACGTTTTTTAAGAAAAAAAACGTTATAGATTTGTTTTTCAAGAATTAACAGATGCTTAAAAATGTTGTAGTAGGTATGATTCAACAACGTTTTTTGAATAAAAACGTTGTTGTTTAGTATGTCAGACAACGTTTAGGCACATTTACACAACGTTTTTAAAATGTTGTAGATTAAAAAAAAGGAAAAAAATTTTATAATCCACCTACATTACCAATGCACCTGCAATATACTAATGTCATGATATATAGCTAAAAGGTCTAAATTCTCATTTAAATTTAAAGCCAAAATGTATCAACCATTCAAAATACATCTCAATAATACCATTTGTTTACAGTTTCAAATTACTACATCTACAAAATCTATACCAAACTATCCATAAACACTGAAGTGCCGTATACTGTAGCAACAAAACTGCAGTTATACTCAAAGTTCAAACTAAAATACAGCCACACCTAAACAATAAAGCAGAAATAGGAAAGAGAAATACTCAAAGTTCAAGCTAATTTTTGTGCCATTTTCTTTTGCTGATTTTGAGCAGTCCCAACCTAGATGCCATCAATGTATACTTCAATAGTTGCTAAATTGCAACTTCAAGTAGCTTAGTACTCCAAGCCTTCAGCCTGTTGTTGACACCTTTCTTGCAGTTCCCGCACTAGATGCATAGGGAGTGTTTCTGGAGTGACCATAAGATCAAATAAAGGTTGGAAGACCTGTTATTGTAACAAAATTTTGATAAATGAACCTTTAAGTCGGGAAATCACAACTCTTCCCCAAAAGTATAAGAAGATCAGTGGATTCTATAGAAACTAACCTGCCAAACAACACCAGTATCACGAACAATTGCATACATGTAATGATAAACGGTATATAGCTTTGTTTAAAACTGATAATAATCAATATCTGATGCTATTGCAAATGACAGATAAGCTATGGGCAACTTCTACATCTAGTATTATTACAATCGCACAATAATCATCCAGCAATACTATGACCTCTTTTTTTGCATTTCGTATTTCACATCCTATAATCAAAATTTTGTTATCCAAGTCTCTTGACCTATGATACTTGGAGAAAAGAATTCCAAATCTCAAATGAATAATATTGTTTTCAAGAGGATTTCTTGAATTTTGCATTTTTAGACCAACTCACAGATACATAATTAAAAATGAAGCACAAATAGCACAACCATCCAAAAATATGGATTCTAATCACTTCAAAGAATTATCAAAAATTATAGTGCAAAGAAGAATAGTACATATGCATTAACAAAACCATATATGCTTTATTACCTTGACGGTGCAGTCACATAGTAAGCAAGACCACCAACCGGGACTGATTGACCTGAATATTCAGATTCTTACCATTTACCCAACAGATTTACCAAGAAATTTCCACTGTACTTCCTATACAGCAACTGTAAATAAACAAATGGTATTATACAATTTCATCACCTAGGAGAAAGTAAAATACTTCAGCTACACCAACACATGTAAGAACCAGTACCTGAGAAATGAAATAAAGGTTTGATACAAGTGCAGACTGAAGAATTATAGGCATGTTGGAAGTGTAGAATAGCTTTATTGGGTAGGAGCCCTGTTGTTCACAAGCATGAACAATAATGAGAATAGCATTCCTAACACCAAGTTGACTAACACTGTCATACATCCCTGACAGAACATAAGCAACAGCCTCATCAACAGCAATCAGGATACCGAGAAACTTCTGATTATTATATATGCTGACAAAAGGAATTTAACACTACTTGAGAACACGCTAAAGAACACACTAAAGAACAGAAACACACTAAACTTCAATATGGGAATGTAGATGGAACATAACACACTAAAATAAATTCTACCAACAAAGCACCTGTTAACTGCTTAAACTCTACCAACATCCACCAATCTCCATAAAATGTTTTTATTTACACATTAGCCATTACTAAAAAATGATAAGAAGTTTATTAAAAGAGACTTCCAAATTATCATTGAAATTACTGTGCAAAAACTATTCAGCTTTTATCAAATCTTGAAGTGTTGAATCTTATCATGGCATTTGTACTGCCTCTCTGAGGCATCTGATCTAAAATTATTGACAATTCTGCATGAAAAATAACTCTAGTTTTTCGAATTTTTTGACCAGCAGATGGGGACATAGCCTGGCATCAAGAAAATAAGGCCAACATAAAAATATTTAAAATGTGGTTAATTCTCGTCAGCCTACCAAGCCATATGTGCTCTACCCTTGTCATTTGACATTAACAAATAACTCAATTATTATATTTAACCTTCTTCTACCAATTTAAATTTAACTTATGGAAAAGAGAGGAGGAGGAGGGTCAAACCCATCATTTACTTTTCAAGTTATACTAGTACAAAGAACACAACTTTCAGTACAAACTAAATGCAGATAATACACAACTTTCCCTCGTGGCTTTCCTTGTAATCTGGACTTTCAGGAGGTGGATTTGGATAAGTTTGTCAGTCATGAAGTGAGTCTTGAGAACATCAACAAGGCTTTTGATTTACTAATGGAGGGAAAGAGCCTTAGGTGCGTGATTTGGATGGACCAATGATCAACTATTGCTACTCAAATACTAAACAAACTTGGCTTCTTCACTTTTTTTTGTGTAGTATTTTCTTATGATCCTCGGTCCAAACCTCGTGCATTTGAAAAACAACCACAGCACTTGGCGCAGCGGTAAGCTTCGACCTGGGGTGAGCCGTGAACCCGGACATCCTGGGATCGATTCCCGCCTGCAACAAGTGTGAGAATTCTTTAATTCGTGTGGCCACGGACCTGGGCCGGGCTTAGACCCGGAACAACCCACGAAAGCCTTGTTCGGGGTGGGGGGATTAGTCGGACTGCAGACCGGAAACCCCACATTATCAAAAAAAAAAAAAAAACCTTTCCACTACAATCTAATTAATAGTCCAGTTTTGACACTTAATTCAGGATGAAGAGAATATATGTTTACTCTTGTGAGGCATTAGTAATGTTAATAAGATTTGAACAGTCTAGTCACAAAGATGATATGTTATATATTTACAAGTTTATCAAAATGTGCAGAGTTTTATTTTATTTGCAATTTGTTATTTATCATTTGATTATCACTTTCTCCAATGACCCAATACACATTCATGTATCAGGAAATTCTTTTTTCTATTTTCTTTGTGCAATTGTCCTGGGGTAGAGCTTTCTTAGGAGTGTGTATTATTTCTAAGAATGAAAAAAGTTGGACCCAAAGATAATAAAACATCAAGTTTGAAATATTGAATGACATATGGTACCTTGATTTGTTAATATAACAAATTTTATTCAAACTGGACAATAAACTACGGGTGATCGTATCATTTGCTGTTTGTTTCTGTCATTCATATCTTGTTTGTGGTTAAACATGAAAGTACTATTAACCAAGTAAAACTAAGTAGCACATGCATAATTCCCCATCATAGAAATCAATAAGTTATCTCTCTTTCTAATGGTTGATTCTAGAAGATAGAAAATAAATTCCTTTTGTCACCATATATAACAATCAGACTCAAGTAGTGTTAAACTCTCATTTGTACACTAAAGAACAGAACACACTAAAGAACAGAACGGAACTTACAGAAGAAATACCTGAACTTCAATTGCAGCCTCTCGGCTTACAGTCAACATCTGTATAAAGAAGTTGCCAGAATTTACCGTAAAAGTGGTTGACCTTTATTCCTTCTTCATTATGGACTTTGATACCTGCAACCTGCAAATCGGAGTAAGAGCAATCAAAATGGCTTCTTTAATGCACAAGAACTATTTCTAAATCAACACCAACATATTTCCCAAAAATTGGCTTCTTTACTTGTCCATATCAAAATTGATGCACAAGTAACTTCCAAAGAACACTTCTATTTCTAAATCATTCCAATTCCCACAGAGTTGCATCCCGAAATAACTTAAACAGAGCTTCTTACCTCATCTGTCTGCTTAAAAACAGAGGATATCACAGGGACTATTTGCATCTTGTTAGTGAAGTGAACTATCCCAAGCAGTCCTTTCAGTTGTTGCAATGATACAATGACTGCTGCACCAGCCATGAACCCAACAAGAGTTGTATTCGATAGAAAATCAATTACAAATCCCAACCTGTCAATATCCTGGTTCATATCAATAAAGAGATACTATTATCCACTTCAGCCTTAATTGTTTCGTCAATGGGTTTCACAATTTTATTCAAGAACGCATTATTTCGTGAATGCACATAACAAGATTAAAGCAATTATCTCCAAATAAAAACATGTGATGCCTTTTTAAAAAAAATGAATGTTGAAATAAAAGATTCAAAAAACACACCTCCCCAGGTCTGCAATGACCTTCTTGAGCAAGAGCAACATGGCATACACCTTTATAATCTGGGTTAGCCTGTGAAAAAACACAAGTGAACTTTAATCAATAGAAATAAAGAAAGTATTATGTACAATCTTTCATCATCTACAAAACTCAAATTGATAGTGCCACATAGTTTAGACGAGGACAAATTTTTTACACAAAGATAAGCAATAGAAATAATAAATTTAATCAGAAATAAAAA
Source organism: Panax japonicus (assembly GCA_020205505.1). Lineage (NCBI taxonomy): Eukaryota > Viridiplantae > Streptophyta > Magnoliopsida > Apiales > Araliaceae > Panax > Panax japonicus. The sequence continues at coordinate 21,970 of JAINUV010000743.1, read as the reverse complement.
ATTTCTTACAATAACCCCATCAATTCAATCAGAAAAGAAACTAGGAGAAAGAAGGAAGGAAAAAGGACAAAAAAATTAAGGGTTTATGCATACCTTATCATAGTAAGCTTCGAGCTTGATAAGTGGTGCAAACACATATTGATACTGCAACAGAAACAAGAACAACTTTGAAAGTAGTATGCACATAAGCCAATCATGTTTGATGATAAAGCATATACTTTGTAACAATCTTATTCATTTATTAATAAAAAGTATTAATTTATTAAAGGCTTTTAAATTATCTACATGATGTTGTTTTATAATATGTGATAAACCCATAGTTTTAAGCAATGCTTTTAGAATAATGATGATGATCATTCTAATGAAATCTAAATTCTTAGAAAGCTTAAAACTAAAATAGTTCCCAATCGTTGGATTACTAAATTGGGGATTAGTGAATCCGGATAGATTGGTACATACGTTGCTTGCTCATTTGATGAGGATGATTGATCTCATGATCATTTGTGTGGAGACACTAAAGCAAGTATGTAGATGCTTATTAGAGAATAAGTTCACTGAACGTGGCTCGCTAAGGAATACCTAATGGAGTTTTACTTGCCTGTCAATAGGAATTCCTGTAGTAATAGTAGTACAAGTGATCCTTGGACTTGAGATCATCATAGTATCTTGTGTATGATGAGTTATACTTTGACTTATTCCTTAAGACCCTTAGGGTATATCAAAGGGTATGCTTGAGTATAATAAGTTGTACATGGAGATAATGTATGATCAATAAAGAATATACCACTTCTAGTAAAAGAAGAGAAATGTCCTATGTGATTCGATAAATGACAACCCAGTAGTCCTTGGCCAAGGCAGAATGAAATTAGAAAGGAGTTTCTAATTTGCATTATTTGGAGTTGTGCATTTAAGAGTCGAAATACATATAATTAAATAAAATAAGACTTGACAGAAATTTCATGTCTTATATTTAATTGGGACATTGTATGGTGGAAGGATGGAATTGTACGGTAACTATTTACTCAAAGGTTCTTTTATGATTAATGTTGAAATCTATATTATCTGGAAAGTCGTTGATCGCTAGGGAGGCTTATCCCTATTGTAGAATAAATATTATTTATTTAAATAAATTATTAGTTTAATTTATTTATTTAAATAAGATTAGAATTGTTCTAATTGATTTATTCACAACCGGTTTAATATGGAGAACCTAAAGGGTCACACCATAAAAGGAAGAATAATTATTTAAGAAGTTAATGGCATAATCGTAATAATAAGTTAAGTATATTTAATTTAATCTATGGTGATAGAATAAATTAAATAGCTTAATATTTATTATTTAATATTTTAGAAATATTAAATATAAAGAGGAGTCTTATTATTATTATTACTATTATTATTATTTAATTCCTAAAGGAGTTTGGGAATTAATTAATAAAAGTACTCTCAAATATCCTAATAGGATTAGGAGGAAAATTAATTAAAAGAGTTTAATTAATTATCCCTAATAAGATTAGGGAGCTTAATTAATTAAAAGAATTTAATTAATTAAATAAAACTCAATTCCTTAATTGTTAAGGAGGGTTGCCTACATCTATAAATAAGAGGAGTCGTATTATGGGTGTAGAGGTTATTGACTTTAACAACATACGTAATTCCAATTGTTGGAGAGTACGCCCCTTTTTCTATAGAGAAAGAAAACTAGGGTTTGAGCCAAATACCCATCTTCTTGAATTCTTCTTCTTCCTTGGTGGATCACCTCTAGAGGCCAAACACTTGGGTGGCTAACGTTGATCAAAGAAAGGAACCAAACCCGGTGGATTCAAGATGAACGCGAAAAGGATTGGAGGTGAACTTGTACCTGAGGAAGCTTGGATCTTCAAAGGTATGATTCTTGTTCTTTCTTTTTCGTTTAATTAATAATTGCGCATAAAGGGTGATCCGGGTATATAGTTTGTAAAATTTTAAACTCTGATTTTTACACGTTTTCGCATATTTTTGCAATTTAATTGCGTTCATGAATATTACAAACCTAACGGTGGTATCAGAGCCAAACCTTTATGCGAATTATTGATTGTTCAAATTTGATATGTATATTGATATGTGTTTAGAACAATTTAATTGGGCATAATTTTATTGTATAAAATTTATTTTTAAAAAAATGGCGAACTGTTTTTTTTTAATTACTGTTTCGCTGTGTCCTTATATGATTACTTTGGTAAGGACTTGCACGGATTTCAAGGGATCAGGAGCTTCATTTTTCAAAAATTGATTCGCGTGACCCAATTTTTTAAAGTTGCAGGAGAATTTTTTTTTTTAAGGCTGATCTAGGAAGCTTGTCAAGTAACTATTATATTATAGTTATATAAATTTGATACTTGTCCTGCTTCATGCTTTTTGGGATTCAGGATTCAGTATGTCAAAATTCGCTGTTATTATATATATATATATATATATATATATATATATATATATATATATTATATACGGTATATGATATATATGATATATTATATTATATATATATATAATATTCTTAATAATTTTATAATTAAAATAAAATGTTTATTTTAATATTAAAATAAAATGTTTATTTTAATATTAAAATAAAATTTTTATTTTAATATTAAAATATAAGGTTTATTTTAATTTTAAAAATGAATTTCATGCTAACTAATTAGAGTTGGAATTGGATTCCATAATAACTAATTGGAGTTGAAATTGACTTTCATCTTTCCTTAAATAAAGGAGTTTATTTAGATATGAAATAAGATTTTATATTATTCAAAATAAAAGAGTTTATTTGTGAATAGGAAAGAGAATCTTAATTTTTCTAAATAAAGGAGTTTATTTATATATGAAATAAGATTTCATATTATTCAAAATAAAAGAGTTTATTTGTGAATAGGAAAGAGAATCCTAATTTCCTTAAATAAAGGAGTTTATTTAGATTTGGAATAAGATTTCATATTATTCAAAATAAAAGAGTTTATTTGTGAATATGAAAAAGAATCAGTCTTTCCTTAAGTAAATGAGTTTATTTAGATATGAAAAAAGATTTCATATTATTCAAAATAAAGGAGTTTATTTGTGAATAGGAAAGAGAATCTGTGTTTCCTTTAATAAAGGAGTTTTATTTTTTTTTACATGGAATTGGATTCCATAATTAATTAAAATAAAGGAGTTTATTTTGATTAAAGATTTTGATTAAAATAAAATAGTTTATTTTATTCAAAATTGGATAAATTAAAATAAAATAGTTTTATTTTGATTTAAATTTGGATTAAAATAAAGGGGTTTATTTTGATTCAAAATTAGATTTTATACTAACTAAATTTTGCCCATTAAATGATATCAATATATATATTAAATGTTTATTATTCATGAGATGAATGTTATTTATTGATGTATATGGTGATGTGTATGATAATAAATGGGATTGATTATGGACTATTGACCAATGCGATTGAATTTTATTTTAGTTGGATGCATGAATGTATGGGTTTTATTAAATGGGGTCTGCGTACCTCGTCTTCTCTAATTTTTCTTAATGTAAATTCTATCTTCCTCCTATGTACTTTCCCTTGACTGTTGATCAAGGTTTCTATTTATTTTAAATATTTTTGTAATAGGAATAATTAGAATTAATTTTGAAGAATTGGAGATCAAGGATCAAGGAGCACGTGAAGACCCGTTTGTAATGGAGCCCGAGTTTAAATGTAATTGTTATATTTAAATATTAATTTTTGCACCCCTAGGGTTTGACCTTTTGGTTCACTTGGTGGCTCTAGTGAACCAAACTAGAATAAAAGTTCATAATCAATCCGGGTAGAATATAGTATTCTATATGTGCATGCTTATAATATATATATTATATATTATGCAAACATGCTTCGCATGTTTATTAATATGACGCGTATTTTATGTATATATGTGCATGCGCGCTAAACAAGATGAGACAAGTTAATTGCAAACCCCTCAAATTTTTATATTAAGTTGTAACGTTCAAAGATATTTGGAATATCGAACGTCGCCTTCTAGCATGATAGAAACAATAGAGTATTGAATATTTAATATGAGTTTGTTGTGCACACATAAGGCGAGTATTAAATATTTAAGATGTTGTTTTTATTACATATGATGTTTATAAGGAATTGAACATTACTGCTTTGTTGTGCACACACAAGGGCTGTAGTTTTCTCTTCACTTATATGAAAATATTGGGTCTGACTTAACTTAAATCATTTTAGTTCGGATGTGCACACACTTGACCATTATGATTTAAGAGGCAAAATACAAGGAGTTACATAGTTGATGTAATTGACAAGAGTTGTCTACCTATTTATTTATATATAGTTTGTTGTGCACACACAAGGCTATATACATTTGAAATGGGATCCTTATTCTCACTAGAATATCTTTAATTAGATATTGTCGAACTATATATATTGAGGGTAATATAGTTTGAAGAAAATAGTGGGAGATACCAATTTAAAACAAGACCTAATTTATTTTGGTAATTTATAAAAGAATGTATGTTAAAATGTTGTTAAATACAAATTCATTTACAGATTTTTATAATGTCTAAATTACTATCACTGCATAGCATATTAGATGCTTATTTAACTGGACCAAATTAAATAGATTGGTTAAGGAAATTGAGAATAGTTCTCATGGATGAAAAGCTATCTTATGTCCTTAATACGCCTATCCCTGCAATGGTTGCAGACAATGCCTCCGAGGAAGAGATTGCTACTTTTAGAAAGTGGCAAGATGATGCACAGTTGGCTCAATGCATCATACTCGTATCCATGAGTAACGAGCTTCAGCATCAGCATGAAACTATGGATGCTCTTACTATATTCCTGCACATCAAGTAGTTGATGGTGAGGAAAGTAGGACTGATAGATATCAAATATCTAAGGAGCTCTTCCGATCTAGAATGACCGATGACACTACGGTACAGATAAAATTCCTTAACATAATCAATTTGATTGATCAATTAGGACAAAGGGTTTTGTCATGGATGGAGAGTTGAGCCAAGATTTGATCTTGCACTCACTTCCGGATTCTTTTCACAATTGTTGTGAATTTTTTATATGAACGAGCTAGATATCAGCCTCGCTGATTTGCTTAACATGTTGAAGAATGTTGAGAGTCACATTCCAACCAAGAAAGACCAAGTCTTACTGGTAGGGGCCAAAGGATCTTCTGAAAAGAAGAACGATTCTAAGAAGGTAAATAAAAGGGACAAAAACAAAGGATAATAAGAACAAAACTGATACGGATAGCAAAGGAGTTTGCTTCCACTACAATAAGCCTGGACACTGGAAGGAAACTGCAAGAAACATCTTGCATAGGCTAACCAAAGAAGCTTAGTGAAGTTTCGGTTACAAATACAATTTTGTTCATGATTTAAAATAAATTTTTCTTTAAGTCAAGGTTCTACTTGGGTATTGGATACCGACTTTGGTTATCATAAATATAGATTTATGAAGGGACCAAGTAGAAGTAGAAAGCTAAACAAATATAAGTAAACCTATGTGTGGGAAATGAAGCAAAGGTTGCTGCATTAGCCATAGGAACTTATAGTTTAACAATGCCTACGGGCAAGTCTATTAAGTCAATAAGTTGTTATTGTATTCCAGTTCTCGTTGGAAACATTATTTCCATTTTATTGTTGGACAATGAAATCTTTGGTATTATATTTAAGAACAATTGTTGTTCTATTTATAATAATAATGTTTTGTATAGAACTGAAATATTACTTAATGGATTTTGTATACTTGACTTACGTGAAAAATATATTTTTTGCAAATTGAACAAACTAATATAAGAAAAAGAGATGATCATTCAAAGAGTTGAATGTATGTATTTGTTGAAATACAAGTGTAAATTATTTGAAAGGTTCAAAGAATTCAGAAGTGAAACAAATTGACAAAGTATTAAGATTCTTTGATTAGATCAAGGAATAAATACTTGTGCAATAAGTTTCTAGATCATCTCAAATGGTTTTCTCATAATGGACACATCCTGATACGCAATAATTGATTGATGTATCTGAATGGAAAAATCGTACCTTGTTGGACATGGTGCAGTCCATAATGATTTTACCGACATTCCAGTATCCTTCTGGGGTAATGTCCTAGAAATGGCTTCTTATCTACGGAAAAGGTAACCTCAAAATCCGGCCCCAAGACTCCATAAAAAATATGGACAGGGAGGATTCATAATCTTAAGTATGTTAAGATAAGGAGTTGTCCAATTTATGTGAAACGGTTTCAGAGGATAAGCTTGGGACAAAATTTGACAAGTACAGATTTGTGGGACATCCTAAAGTAAGTTTAGGGCATATGTTCTATAATCCTACTTAGCAAAAGGTGTTTGTTGCGAAACATGCTGCCTTCTAAGATAAAGGTGTTTATCATTGAAAGGGCTAGTGGGAGGATAATACATCTTGAAAAGTTCAAGAACCACAAAACACTACAAGTCAAATAAGAGGAACCTATAGATAGACCTATTGTACCACAACCGAATCATAAATCTGGAATAGTACCGAAGATACCTAGGAGGTATGGATTCATCATGGATGATGATGATGAGGTACATATCATAGAAGATGATGATCCAGTTACATACGATGAGGTAAGAGTTGTAGACACTCAGAGAAATGGATTGAAGCAATCTTCTCAAAAATGGAACATTCATTTTGATATGATAATCAAAAGAGTTTGATTTTATCAAAAACAAGAATGAACCTAGTGTGTACAAAAGGGTCAGTGGGAGCGTCGTGACATTTCTGGTATTATATGTTGATATAATACGGATAAGGAATGACATGTCAATGCTAAAATCAATAAAGATAAAGTTGTCTAAACATTCCTCCATAAATGATTTGGGAAGAGTATCTTAATTGGGGATGCAAATCTATATATATAGATTTAAAAGGATGCTCGGCTTAACCCAAGGAACATATATTCATTTGATGCTAAAGTCGTTTAGCATGGCAAACTCCATGGGATGTCTCATGTTGATGAGCCATGGAGTGTATCTCTCTTAATAGTCCCCATAGACTCCTACAAGAGAGATCGCATGAGTGACAATCATGTATGCAATGAAATATACGCGACCTGATGTTGATCAGTCATATTCTGGAGAAGTTCACTGTGAGACAGTGAAAAACATCTTAAAGTACTTAACAAGCACTAAGGATGTGATATAATTCATGGCGGGTCTGAATTAAAACTAGAGGGCTTAACAAACTCGAGTTTTTCAGATCGACCAAGACGACAGAAAATCCACTTTAAGGTAAATCGTTACCTTGAACGGTGGTGCAGTGAATTGGAAAGGTTCCAAACAGCAAAGAGTTACTGGTTTAGTGATAAAGACAAAGTATATAGCTGTAAATGAAGTTACAAGTTGATTGTTTGGATTATAAGTTCATTACAGAACTAGAAATAGTTCCTAAGTCTCATCTTGGATCTAAACATGTGTTGTGGCACTTTCATTTGATTATAAGAATCATTGAAAGATGGGAAATCACTATAGAGATAGTGGACTCTCAAGAACAACATTACATATCCATTAACTAAAGCTTATCCAACAGTAGGATAATCGTCACTTAGAGAAGAAGGGTATGAGATACCATGGCGATTGACTTTAGTTCAAGTGGGAGATTGAAAGTAGTATGCACATAAGCCAATCATGTTTGATGATAAAGCATATACTTTGTAACAATCTTATTCATTTACTAATAAAAAGTATTAATTTATTAAAGGCTTTTAAATTATCTACATGATGCTGTTTTATAATATGTGATAAACCCATAGTTTTAAGCAATGCTTTTAGAATAATGATGATGATCATTCTAATGAGATCTAAATTCTTAGAAAGCTTAAAACTAAAATAGTTCCCAATCGTTGGATTACTAAATTGGGGATTAGTGAATCCGGATAGATTGGTACATACGTTGCTTGCTCATTTGATGAGGATGATTGATCTCATGATCATTTGTGTGGAGACACTAAAGCAAGTATGTAGGTGCTTATTAGAGAATAAGTTCACTGAACGTGGCTCGCTAAGGAATACCTAATCGAGTTTTACTTGCCTGTCAATAGAAATTCCTGTAGTGATAGTAGTACAAGTGATCCTTGGACTTGAGATCATCATAGTATCTTGTGTATGATGAGTTATACTTTGACTTATTCCTTAAGACCCTTAGGGTATATCAAAGGGTATGCTTGAGTATAATAAGTTGTACATGGAGATAATGTATGATCAATAAAGAATCTACCACTTCTAGTAAAAGAAGAGAAATGTCCTATGTGATTCGATAAATGACAACCCAGTAGTCCTTGGCCAAGGCAGAATGAAATTAGAAAGGAGTTTCTAATTTGAATTATTTGGAGTTGTGCATTTAAGAGTCGAAATACATATAATTAAATAAAATAAGACTTGACAGAAATTCCATGTCTTATATTTAATTGGGACATTGTATTGTGGAAGGATTGAATCGTACGGTAACTATTTACTCAAAGGTTCTTTTATGATTAATGTTGAAATCTATATTATCTGGAAAGTCGTTGATCGCTAGGGAGGCTTATCCCTATTGTAGAATAAATATTATTTATTTAAATAAATTATTAGTTTAATTTATTTATTTAAATAAGATTAGAATTGTTCTAATTGATTTATTCACAACCGGTTTAATATGGAGAACCTAAAGGGTCACGCCATAAAAGGAAGAATAATTATTTAAGAAGTTAATGGCATAATCGTAATAATAAGTTAAGTATATTTAATTTAATCTATGGTGATAGAATAAATTAAATAGCTTAATATTTATTATTTAATATTTTAGAAATATTAAATATAAAGAGGAGTCTTATTATTATTATTACTATTATTATTATTTAATTCCTAAAGGAGTTTGGGAATTAATTAATAAAAGTACTCTCAAATATCCTAATAGGATTAGGAGGCAAATTAATTAAAAGAGTTTAATTAATTATCCCTAATAAGATTAGGGAGCTTAATTAATTAAAAGAATTTAATTAATTAAATAAAACCCAATTCCTTAATTGTTAAGGAGGGTTGCCTACATCTATAAATAAGAGGAGTCTTATTATGGGTGTAGAGGTTATTGACTTTAACAACATACGTAATTCCAATTGTTGGAGAGTACGCCCCTTTTTCTATAGAGATAGAAAACTAGGGTTTGAGTCAAATACCCATCTTCTTGAATTCTTCTTCTTCCTTGGTGGATCACCTCTAGAGGCCAAACACTTGGGTGGCTAACGTTGATCAAAGGAAGGAACCAAACCCGGTGGATTCAAGATGAACGCGAAAAGGATTGGAGGTGAACTTGTACCTGAGGAAGCTTGGATCTTCAAGGGTATGATTCTTGTTCTTTCTTTTTCGTTTAATTAATAATTGCGCATAAAGGGTGATCTGAGTATATAGTTTGTAAAATTTTAAACTCTGATTTTTACACGCTTCCGCATATTTTTGCAATTTGATTGCGTTCATGAATATTACAAACCTAACAAACTTATCAGCAAAAAATCCCCAGAGAGATAATAGCGGCAGCTGCTAATCCCTCAATAACAGCATTCTCATGGTGTAGACCAAAAATTTTGAGACAAATACTTACCGGTCCGAGACTTGAGCTCGAGCGGCGTGTTCAGACCACTAAACTCACAGGTACTACTACAAGCTACGGTAGTAATTATCAGCAGTCTCCCATTTGTCGGAACAGTACGAGTAATTGGGCGGCGATTATAGGCGATGGTGGTCGTGGAGACTGAAGAAGAGAATTGAATCTTCACCGAGGAAAGTAACGATTTCAAAACGGAGGGATTGTTGTATGAAAAGGAAGCAGTCCCATTGCTATGTTTCTTTCCCATTTTTCATGCGAACCAGAAAAAAAAGAAAAAAAGAGAGAGATTTGCGAACTTAGATAATGGAGTTGGGGTTTGAGGACTTCAAAAACGAGAAGGGAACAATTCCGTGTTTTTTTTACGTGACTCCAGGCACATACATCCGTGTTTTTCTTCGTGCACAACGTTTTCTTTAAAAAAAAATTTATAACCTTAAATAGATAATATTTTTTCATATGTATCTACAACGTTTTAATAAAAAACGTTGTGAAAATAAATACCTTAACGTTTTTTATAAAAACGTTATGATTTAAGTGTTGTCTATTTACTATTTTGTAGTAGTGTAAGACTTGACAGTAATTTCATGTCTTATATCTTAATTTGGACATTGTACGGTGGAAGGATTGAATTGTACAGTAACGATTTACTCAAAGGTTCTTTTATGATTAATGTTGAAATTTATATCATCTGGAAAGTCGTTGATCGCTAGGGAGGCTATTTCCTATTGTAGAATAAATATTATTTATTTAAATAAATTAATAATAATATTTATTTATTTAAATAAGATTAGAATTGTTCTAATTGATTTATTCACAACCGGTTTAATATGGAGAACCTAAATGGTCACACCATAAAATGAAGAATAATTATTTAAGAAATTAATGGCATAATCGTAATAATATGTTAAGTGTATTTAATTTAATCTATGGTGATAGAATAAATTAAATAGCTTAATATTTAGTATTTAATATTTTAGAAATATTAAATATTAATTAATAAGAGGAGTCTTATTAATATTATTACAATTATTATTATTTTAATTTCCAATGGAGTTTGAGAATTAATTTAATATTAGTACTCTCATTTATTCCTAATAAGATTAGGAGGCTAATTAATTAAAATATTTTAATTAATTAAAATAAAACTCAATTCCTTAATTGTTAAGGAGGTTTGCCCACATCTATAAATAAGAAGAGTCTTATTATGGGTGAGGTGGTTGTTGACTTTTTTCACAACATACGTGATTCCAACAGTTGGAGAGTACGCTTCTTTTCTATGAGAGATAGAAAACTAGGGTTTAGTCAACCACCCTTCTTTTTGAATATTTCTTTTTCCTTGGTGGATCACCTCTAAAGGCCAAACACTTGGGTGGCTAACGTTGATCAAAGGAAGTAACCAAACTCGGTGGATTCAAGTTGAACGCGAAAAGGATTTGGAGGTGAACTTGTACCTGAGGAAGCTCGAATCTTCAAGGGTGTGATTCTTGTTCTTTATCTTTTCGTTTAATTTATAATTGTGCATAAAGGATGATCCGGGTATATGGTTTGTAAAATTTTAAACTCTGATTTTACACGTTTCCGCTTATTTTGTACAATTTGATTGCGTTCATGAATATTACAAACCTAACATTAACCGTGTTCCTACAAAGACGGTTCAGAAGACACCATATGAGATGTGGACTGGGAAATGTCCTTGTCGACATCGGGATTTTTGGGTGTCCCTTTCCGTTACTTGTTCTTTGGTGTTCTCATTTTAGGTGAGATTTGTTTGAAAAAACAAGTGAAAAAGGTCCGACATGTATAATGTCGACGATGGGACTGTTAAGAGTCGCCAGTTGGTTTTTTAAATGGTTGTACCAACTGTGACACCCCCAAATCCGTGTAATCATCGATTACAGAACTTGGTGCTCACGATACAACATACACCATCATCTAACTAAGTAAACCTTAACAATAAGGAATAACAATATTAACTCTTACAAAATAAAATCCCAAGTCTTTACAACCTTAAAACATACTGGAACCTAGTCTTAGCGTTTATCGCTACAATACACATATGCGGAAATAATTATTTTATTACATAACCATTAGCATCACTTCATCTTGGACTTTCCCTTGTCCTTGCCCGAACCCTCAGCCTTCTTATCCTTAACTGAAAGGTTTAAACAAAAATGAACACAAATTGCCCAGCAAGTGTACGGAATAAATGGGGAATACACATCAGAATAAAGGCATTTGAATTACTAGATCTCAACAGTTGAAAGATTATCAAGTGTTAAAGAAGAACATCAAGAATAAGAATTTAAGAATTTTCAATATCATACTAAGGGGTGTAAAATACACTGAACATATTTTCTTTCATCAAAAACCATGAGACGGTTTAACAATCAAATAGACTGTAAACGGTCTCTGCAAGTACGCCAGGTGATCAGCCCATTGTACCCTACATTGTGCATATGTATTAAGTTTAAAATGCATAAGCATAAATGGGACTATTTGCCCGACATCTGTTTTTTTTTTCGTTCATTCGGGTTGTTCATCTTAGTAATCATGCGAGACCTCACCAAGGCAACTTGGATTGGTAAACATTCAATAGCTTCGAAAGATGTGTTTTAAATCATTTTTCATCAATAAAAACTAGCCAGAACCAAAGGCTAGGAACATACATAGAAACGGTTCTATGATAACATGAAACTTAAAAGCATAGCCATTAGAATAATAACTTAATAACCATTGAAAAGCTTGCAAGATAATTGAAGTTTATATGACTTTTCAACGAAGAAACTTGCACGAATAAATAACTAACACAAGTCCAAATCTTACCCTTACTGCAATAATATTAGTAAGGATTTAATAAATACCCAAAAGAAATTAGGGTTAGGAAACTTGCCTTGCTCGTTGTTTACCAATAATAGATTAACAGCTTACAGCTATCTACACTTCACGTGCCCTACACAATTGTATAATCATGCACATCAACTATTAGCAACGCATAGTAGTTATAATATAAACTTTACTCTATAATTTTCAGAGTTTACTCTACGATTTTCACTGACTCTATGATTTTCAGAGTTTACTCTACTATTTTCAATGACTCTACGATTTTCAGAGTTTACTCTACTATTTTCAACGACTCTACGATTTTCAGAGTTTACTCTACGATTTTTATTGACTCTACGATTTTTGAGACTCTACAATTTTCAGAGACTCTACGATTTTTACTGACTCTACGATTTTCAGAGACTCTACGATTTTCAGAGACTCTACGATTTTTACTCTACGATTTTCAGAGTTTACTCTACGATTTTCATTGACTCTACGATTTTTGAGACTCTACGATTTTCAGAGACTCTACGATTTTTACTGACTCTACGATTTTCAGAGACTCTACGATTTTTACTCTACGATTTTCACTGACTCTACGATTTTTAGAGACTCTACGATTTTCACTGACTCTACGATTTTCAGCTTTACCATATCTCGCTAAAACAGGCATAACTAACTCGTTTAAAAACATTTTTGATCGATTCTTGCGCCCACGCGTAGCTAACTTCTGGGGCCACAACTTTCGTTCATGGACCAACTTCAAATTCCAAGCACAAAATTCCAGAAAATCTGTGCAAAAGGACTGTACCGAATTTGTTGGACAGATTTGACACAACTACTTTGAAAAGTCATAACTCCTTGCTCCGAAGTCGGAATTAGTCCGTTCCGGAGTCTATGGAAAGCTTATTCAGTGTACTATAATAACCCAAAAGCCCATAACTTTCTAGAAACTGTAGCTAGTACCGAATTTTGTCTTTAGGGTCAGCAGTTCACAGTCTTTTTTTTCTTTTCGATTTCTAACATGATTGCTTACGATTTTCATATCTCACTCAAAATAGCTTCGATCCGAACGAAATTTGGACATGTTATACCTCATGCTACAAAATATTTTACAAAATTATTACATGCACCAAGTGGATTATCTAAGACATGATTTCGAGTGACCAAAAATCCTAAAAAAATCATGCAAACTAGTTTAACCCAACTTTTGAGAAAATCATGATTTTGATTCTAGCATGCATGGGTTTGATTCCTATTATCCAGACCACTTCTAATAACATATATATACATGTTACAACAATTCATTTCTCTAACTTTTAATGTTTTGATCAAATTAGCATGTTAGAGGCATTTTATCAAATAGTTAGCATACATACATGAATTTCATGATTCTATACGATTGTGTAACATGTTTGAACCCGAGTTTTCCTTCCTTAACAGCCACATAGCAGAATCAATACCAACATAGCATCACAAAATTAAAACAACTCATTTACCATGGTAATTCATGCATTTTTCACTATTTTTCTTCAAGAACATAAAAGTTAGTTTCATGGCTTACCTTGGATGCGAATTCTTCCTTGTTTTAACTCTGATTGAGACTCACACCTCGCTTGTTACGCTCTCTCAATTTCCAAAATTCTTCTAACACTATCTAACACTCTCAATTTCTCTCCAAGTTTACTCTTTTGGAGGAATTTTAGTAAAATCAAGAATATAGAAGTGAAGAGTGTATATATGTATATGATGATAGCATAGATGCTTGTTGTAACGGGTAATCTGAAATCATCAGTTGAGAGACCTTTGCCATAACCCATGATCACTTGATAATTAAACCAACCAAATGGGAGTTACAGAAAGTGAAAAGTTGTTTGGTTTGAGAAATAAACTAACTCCTATCATTGCTATGTTGATATAAATGTATTCTTTTCCTCCTTGTCCCAATATGTGTGACACAAGACTTCCCCCCAGTTGCTGGTCTATTTATTAAAATATAAATTTATCCATTTAATCAATTAAATAACCATTTTGACCATTTTGCCCCTCGTAGTAAAACGTGTCGATACTTATATCGATTCCTACTAAAGTCGACGTCCCGGACGTCATGGAACTCTCCGTTTTGTCAAACTCAACTTCAAAATTCGTAGTTGACAATTCATCGCTCCAAAGTGTGTTTGGGGCTAAATTTAAGATAATATTATATCTAATAAAGTTCCAAGAGAAGAGATTTGACTGTATGTGATATTTTATGTCATGAAACTTCCAAGTCCATATATCTATAAATAAGAGCATTGTAAAAGAGAATGGTGGATATATAAAAATATTATGAGACATGTCTCATTTTCGTGGTTACAGTCTATCCTGCCTAATTTTAACGTTTCGAACTCAAATACGCAGACCGCGTCTCTAAACTCCGCACCAAAATCAAACTCATATTTGTAAGTCATCCCACGAAATTAATTAGAATTAATTCCATCCTTAACCAATTTAAATAATTGGCCTAACCGTAACAACCATTAATATGCATCTTATCACATAACATATAATAAAAATAAATAATTCATCTAAAAATAATTGTCACATAAGAATTTCACATAAGTTTGTTTATTGAAATTGTTTAATTACATGGAAAAATCTAGGATATTACACCAACACAACCGAGAAAAGGTTTGCACATTGACCCAGTGATGTGACACTGATATACGGGTCGGCGAAACCGAGATTCATTTAGGGTCCGGAGACTTGGTTATGCGGGGGGAAGGTGTTAGGCACCCCCCGACATTCGTGTTACCACGATGACCGCCTCTTTTCAAGAAACTATTATCTGAGTGTGTGTGTGTGTGGGGGGGGGGGGGGGTCAATGTGTTGTTATATGAAAGTTGTGCGAGGCCTCGTTCGAGCCTATATACACAGGGTTTGAATTTATGTAAAAATTCAGTTTTTAGCAAGATATGGCAATGATGTTTTGTAAAAGAGGTTTTTCAAACCATGATGCTCAATAGGAATTAAGACCTTTTACACTCTTATTTTTATTAAGTGAGCGGCTGGATTGATTTTATTTGACGGATGCGAGGCATTTGTATGAAAAATAATATATATAAAAATAATGTCTACTTCCTCATGGGTATGGAAACCATCTGAGAAAATACAGACATCACAGAATAATTTACAAGCTGCTTACAGCTGAAAATGTCCATTACGGGAACCGAGTCTAGATCCAATGAGATGAATCTGTGATCACATGATTCCTAGGTGTACAGAATATTGAAATTTGTATAAAAGCAATAAGCAGGTATATATATAAAAGAGGTAAATATATATATACAGACAGGATCACCAACCACGAAGCACCTCCATGGGGGATCAAAAATATAAATAAAGCTGTAGATACGGTCAACCGCCATGAAGAAAATTCCAGGTGGGACAGAATGTAAATAAAGCTGTAAATGCGGTCAACTGCCACAAAGTAAACTCCAGGCAGGACGAAATTTAAAGAAAGCTATAAAAACGATCAACTACCACGAAGGGAACTCCAGGCAGGACAAATATATATATATATATATATATATATATATATATATATATATATATATATACATACGTATATATATGTATAAAAGCAATAAATGCACCGGATGTAAAATGTTTCTCCATGAAAGATTTGGGTGATGCTGCCTACATTTTAGGTATCAGGATCTATAGAGATAGATCGAGATAAATGCTCGGCTAAAGTCAAAGTACATATATTGATAAAGTGCTGAAACAGTTCAGCATGCAAGAGGCCTAAAATGTACATATATTGAGCGTAATTAGGTGACCAAACCCCTTTTCTCGACAGAACTTTCTAGACATTGTCAATAATGCAAATACTAATATGAATAAATTTGTCGTCTCAATTATTGATTTAATAATATAAAATATTATGACAATAATTGAATCAATAACGTGAGATACTATGCAGCAATTACTGTGGCAATAATTAAAATAAACTGAGTGAATTCTCACGTAAGCATCAATAATCAAAGATACTGTACAATACCGTGTGCTACTATGCAACCACACGTATTACTGTACTTTAATCACCAGGTAAATCAACATTAACAGTAAAACTTTTGCCGTTATTTTTATAAAAATTATTACTATCATTTTCTAACTCCAACAGTAATTCCGTTGTGTGGTCCACCAATGATTGTGATGTCGTATGAATATTCCCTGATAAAACAAATATTCCCCGACCAAAAAAATATTTTATAACAACTTGCTTACTTTGCAAAATTTGTAAATATTACCCACAACTATAACATTATATTAAATCCACACTTTAATATTAAAAAAATATTTCGAGAAAATTAAATCTTTATTCATAAAAGTTTGGGTCTTACAATGCAATAGTAAAGAATATGACTTTCGAATCTTCTAGAGTTTTATAAATCTCTTCATGTCTTCACAAAATTGTATCTCTCGAAAAGATACACAAAATATGCTCAGGAATCACTCAATTCCGAGTTAATATGATTAAGTTACAAATGTTCAAATTAAGGTTGAAAATAATGACGAGAATCAGGATAGATTGCAATTTTCAGCAATTTAAGGCATGAAGATGATGTTAAATAATTTCTATTCATTCTTCACAATTGCAGAGGATGAAAGTTTGAAGAAATAGGTTTTAGATTAAATTAATTACGACATCGAATGAATTAATTATGAATTTTTTAATGAGCTGCAGTACGTATAAATATTCTACTCGGGGAATTTAACTAATCAAATTAGAATATGATTAGGGTTATACCTCCACTCTTTAAATATAAATATAAAACAATATAGGAGTTGTCAAAACCCAAATGGACTTCTCAATTTTAATTAAATCAATTATTTAATTATCTATTAGAAAGAATTTAACTTTTCAAACGAAACAAGGGAAAAAAATTTAATAACTTACCTTTTCCAATTGGGTTAAATGCAAAGTCGACCATTGAACTTATCTGATATTTGGGTATTGAGCCCCTTTCTTCTGGTCAACGCAAATTGAACCCCTTTTTATTCAAAAATTTGGACTTTGAGCCCCCAAGCGCTACATGTGCGTTGACCTGCTGACGTGACATTCGTGGCGCCTATGAGGCAGGTCTGACGTGGTATTTAATATTGTAATTTGACACATGTTTGCTACTGACGTGGCGTCTTTTGATTTTTTTTTCTTCCAAAAATTGCATTTGCAAGGATTCAAACTTGAAACCTCTTGTTTGAAATTTAGATCAAATGACCGCTTGACCAACATAAGTTAACTGTTGATATTACAAGGATTAATATTTATATCAAAACATAAGATTTCCCCCAAATTTATGAAGGTCCAAATTTTAATAGTAATAATAATAATAATAATAATAATAAAAACAATAATAATAATAACAATAACAATAATAGTATTATTATTATTTTATTTTATTTTATTTTATTTTATTTATTATTATTATTATTGTTGTTGTTATTATTATTATTATTATTATTGTTATTGTTATTGTTATTGTTATTATTATTATTATTATTATTGTTATTATTATTATTATTACTATTTTATTTTATTTTTATTATTATTGTTATTATTATTATTATTACTATTACACACACAAAGTATATTATTGATTACAATTTGTAATAAATTAATTAACACTTAGAAACTTTTTACTGTTAAAATTATAATTAAAAAATTAGACCATGTTGTCTTGAAAAATAGAGTTTTTACTTTTTTGCTGCATAAGATTAAAGATTTCAGTGAGTACGTCCGTGTTGTCTTGAAAAAGAGGTTTTTACGTTTTTATTTCTTGTTTTTAATGGAGTAATTGAATTTTTATAAAACACAATTAAAGACATTTAATTTTTTTTCGATGATGTTGATTTGCTTGGTACTTAATTATCTTCGATTTAGCTATCATCATTCCAATGCCCTTGGTGGACAATCATAATTCATATTGTTTAATTTAATTTGCTGTCACGTTAATATGTAATAAAGCAAATATATCCTGCTAATCATTCGAGTAGAAATTTGCATCTCGAAATGTAAAAAATTGGACCGGAGTATTGATCCATCCCGATCGAGATCAAAAGGCTATTATACCGCGTAACGATGATTAATTAGGAGCCTAACAAACCGTTATCGATAACAATAATAGTATTATTATCATTATTATTATTATTTTATTTTATTTTATTTTATTATTATTGTTATTTGTATTGTTATTGTTATTATTATTACTATTTTATTTTATTTTATTTTTATTTTTATTGTTATTATTATTAGTATTATTATTATTACTATTTTATTTTATTTTATTGTTGATATTATTATTATTATTATTATTATTATTATTATTATTATTATTATTATTATTGCTTAAGCTATCTACAAGCATGTTAACATAATAATTGGTGGATTATAAGCAAAATAAAGTATCTGATTCTGGTAGTTTGTCTTATGCTCACCTTTGGTTTTTGTTCCAAAAACAATGCAACTCAAAAATAAGAATTAATCAATAAAGATAACACTGAAAGGCGTGAGCTATCTACAAGCATGTTAACAATAATAATAATAATAATAATAATAATATTAATAATAAAATAAAATAGTAATAATAATAATAATAACAATAATAATAACAATAACAATAACAATAACAATAACAATAACAATAACAATAACAATAACAATAATAATAACAATAACAATAACAATAAAAATAATAAAAATAAAATAAAATAAAATAAAATAAAATAATAATAATAATAATGATAATAGTACTATTATTGTTTTTGTTATTATTATTATTGTTTTTTTATTATTATTATTAGTACTATTAAAATTTGGACCTTCAAATTAATTAAGTCCAACGTATGATTTTGTAGTAGTAATTCTAATAAAATGACACAAGCTGACTGTTGGGAACAAAACCAAACAACAGAGATGGTAAGTTTAATTAATGATATGTACAGTGAAGGAGAAGAAAGAAATATATGGGGGAAATATTATGTTTTGATATAAATATTAATCCTTGCAAGATATAAATAGTTAACTTATGTTGGTCAAGTGGTCATTTTATTAAAATTACAAATATGAGGTTTCAAGTTCAAATCCTTGCTAAGGCAATTTTTGGAAAAAAAATCAAAAGACACCATGTCAGCAGCGAACATGTGTCAAATTACAATATTAAATACCACGTCAGACCTGCCACGTGTGCCACGTCAGCAGGTCAACGCACATATGTGGCCCCTGGGGGCTCAAAGTCCAATTTTTTTTAATAGAAATGGGCTCAGTTGACCGGAAGAAAGGGGCTCAATACCCAAATATCAGATAAGTTTAGTGGTCGACTTTGCATTTAACCCTTTTCCAATTCAATTATACTTTTAAGAAAAATAAAATTAATATTTAATTATTAACAAAAATCTTGGTTATTACAAAATTTCTTATACTTTAATGTTCGTATAAAGGGGGTAATGTTAACAAAATAGTTTTTTTTGGGTGGTGGGTGTTGGGTGGGGAGTGGGGGGCTAGCTGGGGAAAAAATACAAGATTTTATTTCTTTTGATGGTATAAAGATAATGTTAAGAGTTTTAAATTATTTTTTTATCTCAAAATAGAGGCTCAAATTATGTTATATTATTATACTAGCTGATTAAATTTTTTATAATTGATTTTGCCATAAATAATTATTTATCTTATTCAATATCACATTATTTGAGATAAAAAAATAAGACGAGTATAAAAAATAACACAATACCCTCAAATATTGAAACTTTGTTATCAATAACCTAGTGATAAAAAAAATTATTGTGAAAATTCACAAGTCCTGCCTGCTGCCCTTTAATTCCGAGGCTCCCCTTAAACCTTAAATATAAATTGTAAACTATAACAATATAAGTTCTAAAAAAACAATATTAAGCAAAAGGTTTTTTTTTTGCCTTGCAGAATAAACTTGGGATTGTGATATGTTGGGGCATGATTATTATGGCCCAAATCATATGGTGGAAAAAGTCCACGTGGAAGTATTTTACCCTGCGTAAAAACCTATTTTGGCAGTTGAGTATCTTAAAGAATCAAAGATTCTGAGTTATATTTAATTTTCTACTCCTAAGGAAAGTGTCAGGATATTAGCCAACTTTCTTTCTTTAAGGAGATTCTGTTCAATCCCATTAAATAATCATACCTAATGAGGAATCCTATTTTTATAAGGGGTAGAAGGTGTGATTACTATAAATATAAGGCTACAACCTGATTCACACATACACAATATTATTTTACAACATTAAAATATTAAACCTCCATTGTTAAACCTTATTCAATCAGTACTTATTCTCACATCAGAGCTATCCACCGGCGGCCCAAGCCGTCAAGCTACGTGTGTGATTTCGTTTCTGTGTAGGATTAGACGAGCATTTGGTGATTGAAGCGCGTGGACAAATCTTGGAGTTAACATTGGAGCTAAAGGGAGGGCTTTTTAAGCGTTTTTTAGTTTTTCAATCACTCGATAGTTTGGTGGGAATCATGCTGACCAGTAAGACAAAGACAGTCTCCGAACGAGATTAATCCATGCTTGATCCCCCTAATCAATCATGGGGTTTAGCTAAAGATATGTTGGGGTCGTCCTTAACTGTCTTGCAAAGACTTGGCTCCCACGCCAATTCTAGGGCCCCACCCAATGACAATGTAGATGTTGTTCGTCGTCGGCAGTTCTCAACGGCTAGGAAGGAGGCCAAACCAACTGAACATGTTGAGGACAACACGTCCCCAACACAGACCCAGGGGGAACATAATTCCAAATGAGATGAACAGGATGACAAACAGATGATCTTAATAAAAAAATGTTCAAGAGGCTAATGATACTGTAAAGGCCCTACTTCTTTAACAAAAGGAGTGTGATGCTCAGTTAGCTCTTTTGGATGGAGAGGATGGTGCTTCCAGCCACAACCGAAGGTGGGAGCATTCGCTAGGGAATCACTCTAGGACACATCGTCCGAACCATTCTCAGAGGATCGGAAGCAGGCGCCGAAGCCTCTCACAAGAAAGGAGCATGCGCAGAAGCCCGCTCGCAGGAAAAGAGCAGACATAGAAGCCGCTCCTAAGAAGGTAGATCAGAACAGAGAAGCGGGTCGCCTCTCTAGAGCATCGGGATCGGACAGGCGAGAATATTCTCCTCAAACAGATGGTGTCGAGGCATTGGTCCGAAAGTTAGCAGACATGGAAAAGAGGCTAACCGAAGGTAATAAGGAAAAAGAGGCTATGGTCAATTCATCATCGCCAATCTCCCCAGAGATAGATTAAGAACGGGCCGATCTGAATAAGAAGGCTTCACATAAGAAGGCCCGAACCAGTACAATACAGAAAGGAGCGCATCCCATGCTAAGGTGTCAGAACTTCTACAAGAGTGGCGCGCCCCACGCTCGAACATCGCTCCCTGCGCAACCTTGTCACGCTAAGACAGCGTTGCCCGTGCCAGG
>JAINUV010001437.1:0-20000 GCA_020205505.1 Panax japonicus | reverse complement strand
TCCAAGATTATATAGGTAGTGCTCGTAGATATACTCAGCAAGTGGATGTGCACAACCCTGTCTTATGATAACACGAGGTTGTATGTCATTCGACATCTTGTATGATACTGGCATAACACCATTCCAAAGTTGGGTTATCCTCATCCTATTCGGTTCACCAAAATTAAATATCAAATGACGTATACAATACGACACACTTATCTAAAGTTCTCAATAAAATTATTTCCATACTATTTAGGGAGAACCTCCACAACTATAGACCACCGTTCTATTTCCCTATTACCCCCGCTCGACCCAGCTACACTCTTGTTACCTGAAAGGAATTGTGAAGCAAAAGGGTGAGCACAACTAGCCTAGTAAAGAATATCATGACTAAAGATAAATAATTTATCAATAACCTTCATCCGTAATGAATCAGAGATTTAGAACATATGGTAAATGATAAAACTTTTCAACCATAGTTGCAGCAGGAACGATCAATCCATTATAAGAGTCAAATAGACCATAAAGTCTATTATCTTCTCCATGTTAAAAGTCCACCAACAATGTTTTAACCCTGTAACATCAATCAACAGATCCTGTTCACAGTTATGTAAATAACTCATAATCATAATTGTAGTTCTAATTTCCTCTTCTCATCCAAGATGAAGATAATTTTTATCACCCGTCTTTACCTGAAACATCAAAGATCATGGTTATACCAAATCACAGTTCCTGTTCATAATCATACTAATAAATTCATCTTTTCACTACGGGCCAAATATATTTATCAACAGTTCATCTTTGCACTACAAGCCAAAGATATTCAAAAATAGGTCATCTTTGCACTACGGGCCGAAGATATTCATCAACAGTTCATCTTTGCACTACAGGCCAAAGATATTCAATAATAGGTAATCTTTGCACTACGGACCAAATATATTCAACAACAGGTCATCTTTGATCTACGGGCCAAAGATATAAATATTTCAACGAAATATATAAACATTTCGGAATTTATATAAACAATAATTATAACCAAGTTGATCAATTCACCTTTGCACTTAAGTTAAAGATATTCAATTATAAATTCAATGGTCATGATCATACCAGTCAACCATTCATCTTTGCACTACTGGCCAAAGAGAACCCATAGTCACGATCATACCAATAATCTACCCATCTTTACACTCAAGTCAAAGAGAAGTTTCATCACCAGGATTATAAAAATTTTATAAGAACAATATAATCAAAACATGGATTTAATTTCAAGAGTAAGATTCATAAATCAACGATTTCATAACACCTTAATCCAAATGTTATAAATCACTTAATAATCTCATAATCTAATATTATTAATATTACCACAATATTTTAATCATTTCCTAAATTTATAAACAATTTATTTTAATTGTTTACACTATACTAATTAATGCATTTAATCATTCAAAATACTAAACTCATAAGATTTAATCACCAATAACCAAAACCCTCATAAAAAATCTGCATATACCTTATATAGGATTCCAAAGCCATAAAATCCTATTTTCTAATTTTGTTACTTCACATAATATATTTAATTCATTTACTCATAACTAGTCAATTTTCATGAAAAATACCAAATCAGTACAAACAAATTTTCTTTTCTGGGATTTAGCAGAATATAGTCCCATATTGAACATATATTTTTCTCAAAAAATTTAAAATTCATTTACTATTTTTCATATGGCCAAAACTGTCGAATATTTAAACATTTATCATAAACTCTACTTTTGTCCCAAAGTTCTAAAATTTACAGAGTATACTGCTATTATATACATGTACTCCCAATAAAAAGTTTACCAATTTTGGAGTTAACCACAAGGAGTTATAAGAGTTTACTTTTAAAATAATCTTTTCCCATAAAATTCATAACTCCTAATCTATACATCTAAAAATCGCTATTTTTGGACACAATCTAGAAAACTCATCAAATTAACATTTTAATTTTTTCTAGAATTTTTGAAGGTCAGAAAAATTACGAAACATGAAAAACATAACCACCCTTAAAATCCCTTACCTCAAAAGAGCAGTACTTCTGACTGGAATTTTGGATATGACGTTGAAGAAAACTTGCACTGAATAACAATTCTCAAAGTTTCTAAATACTCACAAAATACGCTCGATAATATAGAGAGAGAAAGAGAGAAAACATATGTTTTTGGTGTGATTTTCAATTCTAACTCAGCACCTTATTTATAGGAAAATGCTAGAACGCCAAAGCAGACTTGACCTGTTACCTTGTGGCTTTACCTGCTAAAATTCCCATCCACCATTTTTGAAATAAATTTCAGCACATTTCTTTACCAACCAAAGGTGGGGCCCACTCATTCTAGAATTTTCCACCAAAAATCATTTATAAACATAATTTCTGAATTAGTCACCTCTTAAAATTCATAACAAATTATAAGTTAATTTTTAACGGTTAAAAATTTGTGGACATATACTCAACTTATATATGTATAACATATTCAAAAATCATAACGATCCAACGGTCATATTAAAAATTATAACTCACGCAATATATCTCAAGAACATTGATTTTTTGGATAATGAGTCCTTCAGACCAGTTTCATTCAAACAGTCACCACGAAAAATCTACAATGCATTTTTGGGTGATTCAAATTTCTACGGTTAGATTACTTTCAGGGCTTTCTTTTGATATATGACTCATCCCCTAACTCATTATACACAAAGAGTTATAAAATTTTACAAAATCAAGTAATAAACTAATTTTTTGAAAATTTCTAAATTTCATTCTTCATTTTGACAAAATACTAATAAAACACCTCAATCATTTATTCCTTCATTTATAACCACATAAAATAAATATTTCCTTATCATATAAATCAATAATTAATTATTCACAAATAATATTACAGAATCACAATAATGACAACCAGGCTGTTTCCAAGAAAGAGAGGGCTTTCCGATAAGGATTTATTCTTACTGGCACGCAATTAGGTGACCAAACCTCTCCTTAACAGAACTTTCTAGACATTTCCAATAATGCTATCT
Source organism: Panax japonicus (assembly GCA_020205505.1). Classification (NCBI taxonomy): domain Eukaryota; kingdom Viridiplantae; phylum Streptophyta; class Magnoliopsida; order Apiales; family Araliaceae; genus Panax; species Panax japonicus. The sequence continues at coordinate 16,964 of JAINUV010001437.1, read as the reverse complement.
AATAATATTATTCAAATAATATGAATTATTGATCTAATAGTGGAAAATACTGTGTAGTGACAATTATTGAAATAACAATAATATAAAATATCAACGCAACTATTATTGAACCAATAAAATAAAAAATTGAACAGTAATTACTGTAATAATTATTGAGTGGTGTCTTCTTACATAAGAATCAATAATTGAAAAATATTGTGCAATACCGTGTGCTACTGTGCAACCATACGTATTACTGTATTTTAACCACCAGGTAATCCAACAGTGTTAACGGTAAAAATTACGTCGTTATTTATAAAAACTCAAACTTGTCGTTTTCTTCATCCGAAAGTATTCTTTTATGGGGCCCATAAATGGCTGCTCCGTCGTACGAATATTCTCCTACATCAAGAATATTCCATGACCAAACGAATATTCCTCGACAACAATAAGTATTTTATAGCCACTTGCTTATTTTGAAAAAAATTTCATATATCACCCTTAACTTTACTTTTTTTATAAATTTAACCATTTACTGAATAATAATTTTAAGAAAAATATAAGAAAAATTGAATACTTTTATTTCATAAAATTTGGGGTCTTACAGCGGTTATTCCTAGGACGGAATCCTTTTAAGGAGGGGTGAATGTGATAACCCAGGATTTCGAATAATCTGAATTTTTGCGAATAATTTTTTTTTATTTAATATTAATATTGACTGTTAATATTGTACTGTGTATCTGTGATACGAGTCTCGAGAAGTGGTCAATTTTTGTATTGACTAATAAATAAGAGTAGAGTTGTGCTTAACAGAGAATAAAAACCCTAACCCTAAGTCCGGATAGGGATTCAATTAAAAATATAATTAAAATAATTATATTTATGAGTACGTGGTTGTACTGTATAGAATGTTGATCAATGATTGGTCGGGTAGGGTACAATATTTGTAAACCCTAATAAGGGATTGGAAACTTTAATCTCAAGATTAAAAACCCTAACGCGTTGTTAGGCACCCTAATCGAAAGCTGGGAAACCCTAATTTTTAGTTCAGAAATTCTAAACCCTAATTAGGAAATCCTAATCCTAATTAGTAAGCCCTAAAGTGATTAGTAAGCTTTAATGTGTTTAGTAACCTTTAATATAATTAGGAAACACTAATTATATTTTAGAAATCTTAATTTTCTATTTTAAAAACCCTAATTTAGAAAATCCTAGAAGCTAAAGTTGTAAAACCTTAGGGTTAAACCCTAAGGGTTTGATAAATTCCATGTATGTTATTAAAATTACACGTACAAAGTCCAAAATACCCTTTACTTATCTTTTAAGTTAAAATATTTGCAAGATCTAGTGAGTCACCACTTAAGAATTATCCCATGTGCTAGAAATCAGCTCTAATCTTATCCAATTGGACACCTAGCATGCTTGTATACATTGCATCTAATGATTATAAAAGATTAAGAGAGAGAAAGTTACTAAAGTTTGCTTATTTGCTATCTTATTCTCAACAAAGTCTCTCTCTCACCCAACCTCCGAATTTAGCAAGTGATTCAGTCACTAACCAAGCTTTTAGATCACCAAAATCAGTTAAGGAGATCAAGGATCAAAGATTGGGCAAGAGAGGTATAAACTTTAAACTCAACCTAGATCTTGTATGCTAAGAAAATGTTTGTGTTTATGTGTTTAAATCAGTGATAGATGATATTTTATGATGATCTATGTTGATATAACATAGATCCATAGCATCAAAATGCTTTAAAATTGAAGTTTTACAAAACTGCCCAAGAACACTTAAGAGGTCTGACAATTAAATGTCAGGAGCCACAAATTCTTGTGTATTTATGATATTTGTTGTTTTAAAGTTGTTATTGGTAGCTTGTTATGTTGTCTTGGATATGGAAGTGAAATCACAGACAATTGATGTCTAGATTTCGAGTTATTCCTGGTCAAAACCTGTTGACCGGGCATGACCAGTCAAAATCTGGGCAACCCAGAAATTTAAAAACAGGGTCTGACATGATATTCAAACTCTTAGATCTGTCAGTTATGATGTTGTTTGTTGATGTTATGATAACCAATATGTAGCCTGATGTATGCACTTGAGATCTATACCTTTAGATCTCTTAAATAACAAACATGTGGGACATAGAGGACGGTCAAACTGGGCATGTCAATCATGGATACCCTTTCTGGAAAACCCAGAAGCCGGTTGAACCATGATTCTGATAGGGTTTGACCGGGATTAATCTGGCAGATCTGTTATTGTTACACTGATTTGTTGTTATGTTAATGTTCCATGTCATGTATAATATAGATTTGAACCATTAAATGTCATAAATCATGACCAGAACATAAAGGAAATCGAGCTTGAAAGTGTCAACTCGACACTGTCTGGGTTACCCAGAAAACCCAGATGTGATCTAATAGTGACTTGAAGAGGCTGGATCTATTTGTTTGGATGTGATATGAATTGGATGTTAGTTGATGATGGTAGTGTTACATAAACACTACACTATCACAGTTCGAGCTAGCCCAAAATCCGATTACACTGAGAATTATACGTGGTCAAAGTAGTAGCCTTGAACATGGGACTGTCAGTGTTCTTGAGCTCAAGAACACCAACAACGACGCTTTGTATCGCTAAAGATCTATAGCGACGGTTTCTATTAATTTTAATTTCTGAATTTACGAAAATTACTTAAAAATAGAAAACAAATTACAAAAATTATTAAAAATGGTTTTAATTTTTTTTTAAATTATGAAAAATATTTTTTTGACTATTTGGAATATTTTTCATTAATATTTATAATTATTTCAATATTAATTGTATTTAATTTATTTAATTAGTGTATTAAATAAATTAGAGAAAAATGATTTAATACTATGAAAATCATTTTAAATGAGAAGAAAGTGTTATAAAATATAATTTTCAATATTTTTGGAGAATTCTCATTAATAAATTAATATTAATGATATTAGATTTATTTAATTATTATATTAAATAAATGAATTAAAAATAATTTTATTGATTTAAAAATCATTTAAAAATGAGAAAACTGATTTAAAAATATTTTAAGTTATAATTAATGACTTTTAATATTTTGGTAAATATTTCATTAATATTTAAATATTAATGGTGATGATTTAAAAATGATTTTAATTACTTTAAAAATCATTTAAGTAGAATATTGATGATTTAAAAATATTTTAAGTTATTAATAATAACTTTAATATTTTGACAAGTGTGTCATTAATATTTTAATATTATTAAATATTAATGATGATAGAATTAATTAGTATTTAAATCATTTAAAAATGATTTCGGTGTTTGAAAAATTATTATAAATTATAATAATTATTTATAAATTATTAAAAGCTTCCGAAAAATATTATAAAGGATAATAATTGACTTATCTAAAATAATATTAAAGCTTAGAGACCAAGTGTAATTGACAATCAATGTGTTAATTGTCGGATAGGGTGATCAGAATACCGAGAATAGACCAAAGTCCAACCAGACCAAAATAATTAAAATTGTTAAGTGTTTATATAGGTTATAAACACTGATGTGGCTATGTGGTAATGTGCCTAGGAGAAATTTGACTGTAGAATACAGTAATGCGTATTGTGAATTATTGTGCTAATTACGAGATCGATATTATTGGTTATAGGTCTTTCGAAAGCAGATAAGTTTATTGTGTAGCTGTAATCAGTGGAAGAGGCAAGTTTCCTAACTCAACCTTGAGTTAATATTGTTTAATTATTATGGTGGTTAATTATTGTTAATTAGACCACGTCCAAGAATTTATTGTTGATTATTCACAGTTAGTGCATGTTTAATAATTCAAATTAAATTACTGATTCGTAAAATATATATTCGTAGAATTACTGTTGTTGGATATTCATATTTGTAGAAGCTAATATTAACAGTACAGATAATTTCTGTATATTGTCGAATTATGTTGAGAAATGTCTTAGCTAATTATTCTGGCTAGACGAACATTTGTTAGAACTTGATAGGTTCGAGAAGAGAAGAGAAGAGAATTCAATTATTATTGATAGATCAATGCCAATTGTTTTGGCTATATCAAAAAAGAAAACTTGATAGGTTTGAGAAGAAAAGAGAATAGAAGTGATTAGATATTGAAATCATTGAATTTTGTTGTTAAATTAAATCTTGATTCTGAGACTGAGAAGAACAACCTTTAATATAAAGGGAACATTTTATTGGTCATAAATTCGATCATTGCGCGCAACTTAAGTATTATGCATAATATAGGGTACAAGGAGTTGGCCATCTCTGAGTACTTGCAGAGGGGTATGATTAATCTTTATGGTTATCTGATACACCTGTGTATATATCAAAGTAAAACTTTGATCTATACCCGAGAAGAGAAGTTCAAGATCTTGTGTGATCACTCAGTATAAATCTGGAAAACATTCCACTTTGTTATTGCATAGAATTGATTCTTGATTATTCATTAGAATATCGTAGAAACTTTGAAAGCGTTGTACTCTTTCATTATCAAATTATTGTGTTGCATAGATTATGAGAAGACTTGTTAGAAATTAAAGTTTTGTTCAGCTATTTTAAAGTTCCCCGAACTTTGGTTTCATTCTATCAAAATAGATAGTCTGTTCTTATTGTATGTCTTAACTTGCGGGGCAAATTTGTTGTTAATTCTTGCTAAATAAAATATTTCAGCTAGGGACGAAGTGGCAGGAGGTGCTGCAAAGGATAAAGGCAAATGCATAGTTATAAAGTAGTTATGAACATTATTATTATTCTGTTGTATTGTAAACCCTTTTTTTATATCTAAGGGGTATGTTTGTAATGTTAAGGTTAATGGACCTGAGACTAATGTATTAACAACATATGTTAATCTGGTATGTATTACTATTTCTATATGAATGGGTAGTTAGATGTTATTATATTATGGATCGTGAACACCAAACTCGGGGGGTCAGGTAACCTGAATTTGGGGGTGTCACAGAATATAGTAAAAATTTGTTATCTATAGCTTTAAGACCCCCCCTTCTACTCTTGCTTTGAATCACCAATGTTAGCTAAGCTGCTTCAATCCACAATCTTCAATCTCAAAACTAGGGTTTAAGCTAATGAATTGGAATATCTAATTTGTTGGAGTCCCCTAAAACTCACTAAAAACAACAATATATAGCCTCTAATAAAAATCCAAATTGAATTATGAAATCCCATTCACGTTACAACTCTTTTACTCTGCTGAATGAAAAAGTCAACTCTAGTTAGCTCTCGACCTGACACGATCGTGATACCTATAAGCCTTCATTGGGGGCGACCGTACTGCACTGGCAGAACTATTCTCTGACTGAAGACAGGCGCGACCATGCTTCACCCTAAGCCATTTTGAGCACATTCGCGCTGCCCTTGTTTTGAAATTTTCGTTATCTTTTCCATAATGCTTCATGTCATTCCTCGCTCACACAGCTTCGAAGCATGCGATCTAAAAAATGAACACAAAATGCATGAAAAGTAAGGAGAAAACCATGAAAATAAATAATAATTCAAGTACAATAGTAACTAAATCACATATATAAAACCCACTCATCAAATACCCCCAAACTTGAACCGTTGCTTGCCCCAAAGCAACACAAAAATATACAATGCAAACATATAACAAACTACCGATGAATATGCAATCTAAAAACTAGCAAGCCTACAAATCAAGCCATCAATTAGTATGAAATCCAACAAATATGCCTCCAAGGTATCAATAATAAATCCAACCAATAAAAATCAATAACTACTATAAGTTTGTAAATCTAAGCCTATTATCACTGCTGTAGTGTGTATGTGTGCTCAATAACCATTAAAACCAACTATAGTTTAAATAAACCAAATAATATGCTTTTTAGAGTAAAAAACACAATTTTAATTCAAAATTATCTATAAACAAGTTAAGCTCTAACTAAAACCTTATAGTCACCAAGTTAGGATTAAATACAAAATTTATTTATACTTTTTTCAATCACGAGGACATTTTTGCTCTTTCTTGCACTTACACTTGACTGTGCAATGCCTAGTTCTCTTAGGCTTTTTAATGTTACCTATGTAGCGATTTTTCGACCAACGATTCCCAAACAAGATGGTTTTAGGGCGCTGGGTATAGAAACATCCGCTAGGGCTTACTTACTCGAATAACAAAGGCCACAGAACTAAACTAGTCAATTTTTTGTTTTTTTTAATTTTTTTACTAGAGCATATATATCTCATATTTCCCCCCAAACTTAAGTTTTCACTTCTTTCTAGACTTTATTGCAATTGAATTCATATTTTTCATCATTCAAACCAAGATTTCCCACAAAAAGATAATTATGCAATCATTTAAACTAAGTTAATCAAAATAATCTACCTAATGTGCTATTCGGTTACATCAGTTTCAAACAAGATATAATTTTCATCATGATATGAAATTACATCTAAGCCTTGGTTATCAATACTGCTCAAATGCATATGCAATCTCTTTCTCATCATTGGCCAAGTCAAATTCAAACTAACTGATATGCTTGGATTTATGCAATACTACGTGAACTAACTAAAGTCAAGATATTTTTTTGATTTTCAAAAAAATTCAAATTTTTTTTAACATGCTAACAAAATGAAAACTACCTGCTAACACATGAATTATACTAAATACAATGCAATAATAATGCCCTCATTGTAATAAACGGTAAGAAGAGAGTAGAAAGAAACTCCCCTAATATGTAGTATCGTTGTTAGCCTCCTCATGGTCAAAAGTTGTATCAGGCGGAGGATAAGCTCGAGCGGCTCCATACGTCAGGAACTGCACTTGAACTTCCCTAATACCCTGGGATCTCTGCCAACTTTCCCCTAAACTTATTTGGCACTCTAATTTAGTCTTTAAGACCTTTTCAGAAACACTTGTAGTGTGCTTGTTTTAACCTAATTTACTATTATGTTCTGACTCATGCTATCTCAATTTAGTGCAAGTCTCTACTTCCTTTGCCTTGTTCCTTTCCACACTCTACCTCAATGCATACTGAATCTCTGATTGTGGGTGTATGAAAGTTATTTTGAAAAAGGATTTGGTGATGGTAGTTATGGATTCAGACATAGAGAGAAAGAGAATAAGAGAGTAGAGTGTAAGTTCATTAGGCCTTAGGAGTAAAGAAATTAAGTGTCCCTAATCAAAATAGGACAAGGAGGAAAAGGAAGGGAGGTTTGGTTAATTTTTTTTAAAAAAACTGGGGTTCGATAGTGGCGTAGCTGTGCTTGGATTTGGCCTTGCTTGGGTGCAGTCACACTATAGTGGTAGAGTTATTTTTCTAATTCTGGCGACAGTGCGGCCGCGCTGCTCTCCCATTCAATTTGGGTGCGATCGCACTACCTTGTACCCTGGTAGACTTCAGCTGTTTATTCTATTTGACTCGTCATCATCACAGTAACAAAGTTTGAACCTAAGGATCATAAAACGACCTATTAATACTACTAAAAACACTAACATGACTACTAACTTCTAAAAATTGAAATTAAAAATAATAAACATATGGATTGCCTCCTATCTAGCACTTGATTAAGAGTCCTTCAGCCAAACTTCTTTGACTCTTTAACTAATTTCCCTTCGAAAGTTGAGGATCCCTCCATCCTTTAGTAACAATGTATCTTTTGGGAGGTTCCCATCAGGAATGGCCATTGAATCAAAGTCACATAGCATGCTCTTTTTAGATAGGATCCCAATTAAGAATGTCAAATAACTAGGTGCTTTCTCCATTATGTCTATGATCAAATTGTGGCATTGAAGCTTTTCAAACACAACAGGCTCTTCTTTTATCTTCCTTTTCTCATCCCACCATGACTCCAATGTTGTACTAACTCTCATGTCACAAAGAGCTTTGCCGATGACATGACTACCAATTGGACACGAGATTGAAAAACTACCCAGATCCTGAATCTTCGGTTGAGAAGGCACATGGGGCACTAAGAAAATTGGCTCATCTTTGTTAGAACTCAAAGCAAGATCGTCGAACTTCTTTTCCTTCTCCTCACATGTCTCCTCTCTTTTAACATCTGCACCTTTTGGCTCATCTGGTTACAGATTTGTTTCGGGCCCTCCATCAGTCTTGGGAACCATGTTGCTTGATAATTCACCTTAAGGGCGATTGTTATAGGCGTTGATTACCTGTTTCAATTGGTTCGCAAGATTACGACTCAATAACTCCTGACTAATTCTCATCTCCTCACTTGAAGCTATGAATTTGGACATAAGTTCTTCCAAGTTAGACTCTTTTTCCTGTTGAGGAGGAGCTTGATCGTGAAATTCTGGAGTGTATAATTGGGTTGGAGTAAAGGGTTGAACTTGTTTATTATAGCTCCATGAAAAATCTGTGTGATACCCCAATCCCAATGATAATTGTTCGGGTAGTCACCACCATACTATACCGACTCGAAACTAATGGAGTCAAAAACTTGTTGATTGATTTCACAATCAAAACATACGTGCAAGTATACACGATTAATTAACAAGTAATAAAGTGAAAGTAGAGTATTGTTCCCATGATGAATTATTTAATAAAAATTACAAGGTACTAACTCTTAACCAAATTAATTTTATTTAAACTAATGATTTAAAATTATGTATTAAAATATTTACTAAAACTAATACTAACTACCACTAGTTTAAAATCAGATTATGGAGATTTAATATAACGCTTGAGAAAATCGAATTTTTAAATGAATTAAATTTTTATTTGATTATGTGGATTAAATGAATTTAATTGATTATTTATTTGAGTAAGCTATTTGAAGGTCGTTATATGACCTAGAATGTGCGGATGTGGTTAGGATTTTGGCTATGTGCTAGAATTAATTATTTTGAATTTCCAAGACGAAAAATAAAAATTTTTCGAGAAATTTTCATAACAACACTATTCAATCGTTTCTGCTCGGGAATTAAGTTTGAAATTCAAGGAAACGTGTAATGATAGAATTCTAAGACGAGATGGAATATCCAATAATATTTCAGTTATGACAAACAGAGTTTTTGACTGTGGACTTAAAACCTAAGGGTTAGGGATAATGATTTTCGAGAAGGAAAGATAATGCGTATAATGATTAGGGTTATTATAAGTGTAATATACGAGTATCGAACCTATGGGTCATCAGATGGGTAAACCCCATAGGGCAACCCATGGGAAAGACCCATGGGGCAACCTATGGGGACAACATAATCAGGAAGCAGAATCACATAACGATAATCAAGGGGGTCAGAATAACCCTATGCAAGAGTTTGTTAATTTATTAACAGCTGCATTTAACCAAACCGGGGGTGGAGCACCAGCGGGACCTAGGGTAGCCAGAACGACTACTTTTAAAGAATTTAAAAGCGTTGGTCCGCCAAAGTTCAAGGGAACGACAGACCCAATAGAGGCCCATACATGGGTGAAAGAAATAGAAAAGGCATTTGTTATTACAAACGTAGCTGAGGCGCAATAGACTTCTTTTGCGACTTACATGATGAAAGGGGATGCTAACTTTTGGTGGGAGGCTCACCAAGGTGGGGCTAGAGTTGATGCGGTTACGTGGGAACGGTTCAAGAAGGTATTCTTTGAGAACTACTTTCCTACTAGCATGCAAGGTAGGATGGAGATTAAGTTCCTAGAACATAATCAATGGGACATGACGGTTCCCCAGTATACGACCAAATGCAATGAATTGGCAAGGTTTGCTCCACACCAAGTGGACACTGAAGAGAGGAAGGCTCATAGGTTTGAGCAGGGCCTAAAACCCTGGCTCTATAGTAGGATTTCTGTGTTCCAGAGTGGTAGTCAGGATTTCTGGCACTATGGAACCATTCTGCAAAAGGCAATTATAGTAGAAGGTGGTAGTGAGGTGTTGACCCAATACCACAAAGAGAGAAAGAATAAGAGCAAGAGAGAGGGAGGAATCAAGGCAGAGGGTGCCAGTGGTAGTGGTAGAATGCCAAAAAGGAAGATTTTTAACTCCGGGAATATTGGGGTGAAACAATGGGATCCTAAACGTAGGATGGAGGCATACAAGACATGCGGAAAGACTCATTTAGGAATCTGTCAGAATGAAAAATCAGTTTATTACAACTGTGGGCAGGAGGGACATACATCACCCAACTGTCCTAATCCTAAGAAAAACCATGGCTATTTTGTTTGTGGGTCGATGGGTCACATGGCAAAAAATTGCCCGAAGAAGTGTTCAGAGAGTAGTAAGGTTTCTGGTAGTGGTAAGTTAGCCATTACTGGACCAACACCATCGGCGGGTAGACCCTCAGCCCGTACTTTTAATATGACTGTCCAAGATGCGGATGCATTAGCGGATGTTGTAAGACCCCAACTTTTTATTAATAAAATTGAATTTCCTCTAAGTATTATTTTGAATAATAAGGTGTTAATTTGATATAATGCTTTGGTTATGGGTGAAATATGAAAATTTTGCAAAATAAGCAAGTGGTTATAAAATATTCATTATTTTTGAGAAATCTTCATTTGGTCGTGAAATATTCTTGCCGTCGGGGAATATTCGTACGATGGCGCAACCATTTGTGGTCCCCATAACGGAAAACGGTCGGATGAAAAAAATGACAAGTTTGAGTTTTTATACATAACGACGTAATTATTACCGTTAACACTGTTGGAATACCTGGTGGTTAAAATATAGCAATACGCGTGGTTGCACAGTAGCACACGGTATTACACATTATTTTTGAATGATTGATTCTTACGTAAGAAGGTACTACTAAATAATTATTACAGTAATTACTGTTCAATATTTTATTTTATTGATTCAATAATTGTTGCGCTGATATTTTATATTATTGTTGTTTCAATAATTATCACTGCACAGTATTTCCCATTATCAGATCAATAATTCATATTATTTGAATAATATTATTAGATAGCATTATTGGCAATGTCTAAGAAAGTTCTGTCTAGGAAAGGGGTTTGGTCACCTAATTGGGCGTCAGTAAGGAGAAATCCTTATCGGAAAGCCCCCTCTTTTTTGGGAACGACCTGGTTGTCATAATTGTGATTCTGTAATATTATTTGTGAATAATTAATTATTGATTTATATGATAAGGAAATATTCATTTTATGTGGATATAAATGATCAATAGGGAAATATTTATTTTTATATGGATATAAATGAAGGAATTAATGTTACGGTATTTTATCAGTATTTTGTTAGAATAGAGGTATTAAAAATCATCCGTATGTGGATTTCAGGCATTTTCTGTTTGGAATTTGGAAAAACTTTCTTCTACAAAGTAGTAGAGAATTTAGCAGGAACTAGTCGGGGTATGGAGTGATGATTCAAGATAGTTGTTTTAGCAGTCCTCACTATTTTGTAAAATAGTGCATTAATAATTGTAATGAGGACTTTATCTAAGTGTGGATATTATCTAGAAGATAATATTTGTATTTAAACTTAAAGTATATGTGTTTTCGTATTTTGCACGACAATTGTATTAATGAAGTTGTATTTGTTTCTGTACCATGTATTTGGTGACTCCTTACGGGTGATGTATACCTATTTTAGGGGCGTCACAGTTGGTATCAGAGCTTAGGGATATGGTCTCTGGCGGAGATCGGGGAATAGAACTTGGAGGGGAGAGACGAGTAAATCCTTCGCTAGTGTGTCCTAGCTAAGCTTATTTGTTGGTCGGTCAGAATATTGGGGTATTATGTGGTATGTTAATTTCTTTAATTAACCCTTGTTTTGTTGTAGTTTTTGAGAATGGCAGCTGAGAACATTAACAATGGAGTGTATGGGACCGTGGAGACATCTTTAATCACCAACCAAGAGAACGTGCAACATGAAGGCAATATTCCTCCTATAAATAACACTACCGAGCAAACGATGAATGATGGGATGTTTAGAAGCTTTTTATAGTTCATGCAAAATTAGACGAGGGAGACTCGTGTACAAAATATGGGTGGAAATGATAGCAACATGCGGTTTGTCACAACCAAGAAGTTTAAAGAGTTGGGACCACCAGAGTTCTGGGGAAAGCTGGATCCGATTAAGGCAAAAACGTGGGTTAAGCAAATTACCAAGATATTCAATTTCTTTGGATGCACAGAGGAACAGAAGGTTCCATTAGCCACCTTTATGTTCCGTGGTGAGGCAGATTACTGGCGGGAATCTGTGAAGCGTACCCAGCCAGCCGCACTCAACATGTCTTGAGAAATATTTCAAAAACTATTCAATGACAAGTACTTTCTTGAAAGTATTTATCATATGAAGGAGGTAGAGTTTATTGGACTGGAATAGAACAACATGACGGTGTCCCAGTACAAGGCAAAGTTCGCAGAGTTATCCAGGTTTGAACCTCATTTGATAAAGAACGAGGAACGTATGACGCGAATTTTTCTGAGAGGTCTAAAACCCGAAATTTGTCAATACCTTATCTCTTACAAATTTTCTCTATATTCAGATGTTGTCAATAGGGCTCAATTATTAGAGCGAGATAATGAGTATTTTCAACTGAGGGATCACAACCAGGGTCATACCGGTGATAGCAGTCATCAGAGCAATGATAACCAGCGGGGAGGGAAAAATACGGACAAAAGCGGTAACCACTCTGGTGGTAATCGTGGTCATGATAATAGGAGAGGCGAGTCAAGTGAAATTTCAAAAAGAGGAGATTCAACAATGACGTGAAGACATCAGCAACAGTACCAGCACCAACAACAAATTCTAGGGGAGGAGAACGACCGCCAGTTAGATGCTACAGATGCGGAGAGGAGGGACACATAAGTCCAAACTGTTCACAGCCTTCCAAGTTGTGTTTAAGTTATGGAAAAGATGGTTATATAGCCCGATTTTGTCCTGTAGTGAAGTCAAGTCCAGCTGCGACGGTGGCACCAAAGGCGACTACGAATAAAACAAAGTCGGTGGTTCAAGGGAGAACGTTTGTCGTGACTAGCCAAAATGCGAGAAACCCAAACGAGGTGATCACGGGTAAGCTAATCTTGAAAACTTGCGAAGTTTACTCCTTACTAGATACCTGTTATACCAATTCTTTTATATCTCCTACTTGTGCTCAACGTTTAAACTTGACTCCGGAGAAATTAGACTTTGACTTATCTGTGGAGACTCCGTTAGGAGAAACTTTCATTACATCTATTGTTTATAAATCTTGCTTGATCCAAGTTAGCACCATCACATTACATGTTGATCTTATCTCTTTAAAGGTACTTGCATTTTATATGATTTTAGGGATTGATTCGTTAACCACTTATCATGCTAAAATTGATTATTTTCTTAAGGTTGTTATTTTTCATATTCCTAACCAACCTGTTATGCGAATTCAAGCAACCAAACCACTAAAGTCAATCACTATCATATCAAGCCATAAAGCCATTCGTTTATTAAAAAATGGATGTCAAGCTTTCTTAGCCCATGTTATGGACTTGAACAAAAACACGTCAGATTTGAATAATATTTTTGTTGTTAGTGAATTTCCTAACGTATTTCCTGAAGAACTTCCTTGTCTACCCCCAAAACGTGAAGTTGAATTCTTTATTGACCTTGAACCTGGTACAAAGCCCATTTCTAAAACCCCATATCGAATGGCTCATATTTAACTTCAGGAGTTAAAGGTCCAACTACAGGAGTTGTTAGACATCAGTTTCATTCGTCCTAGTACATCTTCTTGGGGTGCTCCTATTTTATTCATAAAGAAGAAAGACGGGAGTATGCGACTTTGTATTGACTACCTGGAATTGAACCATGTCACCATCAAGAATAGGTATCCGCTACCTCGCATTGATGACCTGTTCGACCAGTTGCAAGGAGCACAATTCTTTTCAAAGATCGATCTTCGTTCTGGATATCATCAGCTAGAGATTAAAACTGAGGATATTCCAAAGACTGCCTTCAGAACTCGGTACATGCATTATGAATTCTTAGTCATGTCTTTTGGATTGACTAATGATCCTGCGACTTTCATGGATATGATTTATCGTGTGTTTAAGGAATATTTAGTCAGTTTGTTATTGTCTTTATTGATGACATCCTCATATATTCCAAAAGCCGTGAAGATCATGAGCACCATTTGAAGCTGGTTCTTCAAAGGCTTCGTGACAACAAGCTATATGCCAAGCTGAATAAATTCGAGTTCTGGCTTAAGGAATTAGCATTCCTTGGGCACGTGGTGTCAAAACATGTAGTATCTGTTGACCCAGCAAAGATTAAAGTAATACAAAGTTGGGAGCAGCCGAAGTCGGTGACCGAAGTACGTAGCTTTCTAGGCTTAACTGGTTATTAGCGGACATTCGTGGAAGGATTTTCTCGAATCTCTACTCCATTAACTCAGCTGACTCAGAAAGATACAAAATTCATATGGAGCGAGGAATGCGAGAAGGGTTTCCAAGAGCTTAAGAGAAGACTCATTTCGGCACCTATTCTAACAATACCATCTGGTTCGGATGGATTTGTTATCTACAACGATGTTTTAGGCAAAGGGTTAGGATGTGTTATCATGTAACATGGGAAAGTCATAGCCTATGCCTCGCGATAACTTAAAGAATATGAGAGGAATTATCCTACTCATGATCTGGAGTTGGCAGCAATCAGTTTTTGCATTGAAAATCTAGAGACACTACCTGTATGAGAAAAAAGTGGAGATTTATACAGATCATAAAAGCCTCAAATATTTCTTCACCCAAAATGAACTCAACATGCGGTAATGACGTTGGCTCGAACTGTTGAAAGATTACGACCATAACATTCAATATCATCCTGGAAAAGAGAACGTGGTAGCTGACATATTGAGTAGAATATCGTATGCGGGTATGAGTGCGATGTTGTTAACACAAAGACCCATTTTGTACGACTTACAAAGGATGGAGATAGAATTAAAGACTCCAGGGAACCACGTGATGATGGGAAACATACGAGTAGAACCGACTTTAATAGATAAAGTTAAAGCTTCTCAAGACACAGACCTAGAGATGATACATATGAAGAAGAAAGTACAAGAAGGTGTTATTCCATAAGCAAGAATCGATGGAGAAGGAATACTTCGAGTCAACTCCAGACTTTGTATTCCTAACGATTCTGACTTAAAGCATAGAATCATGATGGTGGCACACAACACACCATTTGTAATCCATCTTGGGAGTACCAAAATATATTATGATCTTCGACATACATTCTAGTGGAACAATATGAAGAGAGAGATTGTGAAGTTTATCTCGAGGTGTTTAACTTGTCAACGTGTAAAGGCGGAGCATCAAGTGCCAAAAGGTTCATTAAAACCACTTGAGATTCCAAAATAGAAGTGGGAACACATTACCATGGATTTCATTACTGGTCTTCCTAAGGTTTCTCAAGGCATAGATGCGATTTGGGTTATTATTGATAGATTAACCAAGTCCGCCCATTTCTTTCCTATACGTGAGACTTATTCCCTTGAACGTCTTGCTCGTATATACGTAAATGAGATTGTGAGATTGCATGGCATGCCATTATCCATAGTTTCGGATCATGACCCAAGATTCACTTCACAATTTTGGGTTAACTTACAGAAATCTATGGGCACAGATTTACGTTTTAGTTCGACATACCATCCTTAAAAAGACGCGCAATCGAAAAGGACTATTCAAACCCTTGAAGATCTATTAAGACTCTGTGTCCTAGGTTTCAAAGGAAGTTGGGATAAGTACTTGCCATTGGTGGAATTCTCTTACAACAACAGTTATCAAGCAAGTATAGGCATGGCTTCATTCAAGGCGTTGTATGGACGAAAGTGTCATTCTCCAGTATGCTGGGATGAGGTAGGTGAAGCAACATTGTTGGGACCATAATTGGTAAGCTTATATAAAAAAGATTCAAACGATTCGACAACGTATACAAACGGCACAAGATCGACCAAAGAGTTATGCGGATCTTCATTGAAAAGACGTGGAATTTAATATTGGAGATCATGTACCGTTACATATTACTCCATGGAAGGGAGTTACAAGATTCGAGAAGAGAGGAAAGCTCAATCCACGATTTTTTGGTCCATTTAAGATTCTTGACCGAATAAGAAATGTGGCCTATAGACTCGTATTACCTCCAAACATGACTTGTGTTCATAATGTTTTTCACATGTCTATACTTCGTAAATATGTGAAAGACCCAAACCACATTATTGCGTTAGAACCAGATGAGATAGCCGAAAATTTAACGTACGAGGAGGTACCTATCAAGATCTTGGATAGAAAAGAGCATGTCCTACGAACAAAGGTTATAGCACAAGTCAAGGTTTTATGGAGGAACCATGCTATTGAGGAAATGACCTGGGAGTTGGAATCGGAAATGAAAGCCAGGTACCCTCACCTTTTCGAAATACCAGGTACGTACGTCAATTCAAGGATAAAATTTCATAAGGAAGGGAGGTTGTAAGACCCCAACTTTTTATTAATAAAATTGAATTTCCTCTAATTATTATTTTGAATAATAAGGTGTTAATTTGATATAATGCTTTGGTTATGGGTGAAATGTGCAAATTTTGCAAAATAAGCAAGTGGTTATAAAATATTCATTATTTTCGGGGAATATTCGTTTGGTCGTGGAATATTCTTGCTGTCGAGGAATATTCGTACGACGGCGCAGCCATTTGTGGGCCCCATAACAGAAAATGGTCTGATGAAGAAAACGACAAGTTTGAATTTTTATAATTAATGTCGTAATTGTTACAGTTAACACTATTGGAATACCTAGCGGTTAAAATACAGTAATACGCGTGGTTGCACAGTAGCACGCGGTATTGCACATTATTTTTAAATTATTGATTCTTACGTAAGAAGGCACTACTCAATAACTGTTACAATAATTACTGTTTAATATTTTATTTTATTGATTCAATAATTGCTGCGTTGATATTTTATATTATTGTTGTTTCAATAATTATCACTGCACAATATTTTTTATTATCAGATCAATAATTCATATTATTTGAATAATATTA